>APFE030413055.1:234813-248354 GCA_000404065.3 Pinus taeda
TTGTCTTTAAATGATAAGCAGGGTTCTTTGCCAAGAAAATTTCACTTTGGCTGTCACAGTCTATCCTTATAGCTCCATGTACTAACCCCATACTTGAACACAATCTCTGCAACCAAACTGCTTCCTTGCTTGCATGAGTGGTTTCCGTGTATTCTGCCTCTATAGTTGATAGTGCAACTACAGATTGTTTCTTACTCATCCAACTGACTGCACCTCCAAATAGGTTAAACGCATACCCACTTGTAGATCTTCTTTGATTCATATCTCCAGCCCAGTCTGCATCAACAAAGCCATGAATATCCAACACTTTGTCCAATCCTAGTCTTCCTTGGTAGCACAAACCATAATCACTAGTGCCACACAAATACCTGAAAACCTGTTTCACTGTTGTCCAGTGCTCCTTCCCTGGTTTTGACATAAACTTGCTCAATACTCCCACTACATGTGCAATGTCTAGTCTAGTACAGACCATCACATACATCAGGCTACAGACTGCACTTGCATATGGAACACGGGACATGTCCTCTTCCTCTTCTTGTGTCTTGGGACACTATTCAGCAGATAAATTTACACCTACAGGAATAGGAACCTTCACTGATTTACTATCATGCATATTAAACCTCTGCAATATTGTCTCAACATACTTTCTCTGGTTTAACCATAGCTTCCTCTTTGTCTGATCTCTTTTAATTTCCATGCCCAAAATATAGTTTGCAGCACCAATATCTTTCATGTCGAATTTGGAGGAAAAATGGGTCTTCAAATCCTGGATAATTTCTTTGTCATTTCCAACTAGCAACATATCATCCACATACAAGACGAGATAAATAACATGATCACCAACTAACTTAAAATACACACAGTGATCTGCTTTGCTTCTGGTGAAGCCAAGTCCTCATATAAATGTATCAAATTTCTGATACCGCATCCTTGACGACTGTTTTAACCCATATAGAGACTTCTTTAACTTGCATACCAGTTCTTTCTTACCCTTCACCGCAAAATCTTTAGGTTGCTTCATGTAGATCTCCTCTTCCAGATCTCCATGAAGAAATGTTGTCTTCACATCCATCTGTTCTACCTCAAAATCAAAAGCAATAGCAACAGATAAAAGTAATCTAATAGAAGTTACCTTGGAAACAGGAGAAAAAAATATCACCAAAATCAATTCTCGACCCCTGGGAATAACCTTTTGCTACCAACCGAGCTTTGTATTTCTCCACCTTCCCTTCTGCATTTGTCTTCTTCTTGAACACCCATTTGTTGCCAACAGGTTTCCTTCCAGCTGATAACTCCACTAGATCCCAAGCTTCATTTTTGTGCAAAGATGCCATTTCATCAACCATGGCCTCTTTCCAGAGTTTGCCATCCTCTGAGTCTATTACTTCCTTCACAGTTCTAGGATCATCGTCAGTAATAGATAAAGCAAAATTTTAATAGAAAGCAGATGGACTATACCTTTCTGGCTGCCCTATTTCTCGAAAGGATCTTCACACACCCTGAGTTTGTGGCTCTTCATCTTCTGATTCCTCCTCTGTTGTAGTGTCTAATTCTTCCTCCTTAAGCTCAAACTCTATCTTATCAGGTTCCTTTGGTTGGACTTCATATTTAATAACATCTTTTACCTCTCTGAACACCACATCTCGGATGTACAAAACCTTCCTTGTTACTAGGTTCCAAATATTATAACCCTTTAAAACATCATTATACCCAATAAAGATGCATTTTTCATATTTACTATCCAACTTGGTTCTTTTCTCCTTTGGAACATGTACATATGCATCACATCCAAATACCCTTAGTGTGAAAGAGAAGGTTTCTTACCAGTCCATACCTATTGTGGAGTCTTATCTTCCAATGCTAATGAAGGTGATCTGTTGACTAGGTAACATGCAGTCTCCACCACCTCTGCCCATAATTCTTGTCCTAACCCAGCACCACTGAGCATGCTTCTTGCCCTTTCTATCAACGTCTTGTTCATTCTTTCTGCAACTCCATTTTGTTAATGTGTATATGGAGTATTCTCCTGCCATGCTATACCACACTTCCTACAAAATTCTTCAAATTCCTTACTACAAAACTCTCCACCGTTATCTGTCCTCAACACCTTTCTCTTATTCTCTATCTGGTTTTCCACCAGAGCCTTAAATTCTTTAAACCTGTCAAAGACTTCAGATTTCTTCTTAAGGAAATATATCCATGTATTCCTTGAGAATTATCTATAAATGATACATAGTACACATACTTACCCAGTGATGGAACCTTCACAGGTCCAAACACATCACTGTGCAGAAGCTCTAATATATGTTTCTCTCTCTTACCACCAAAGGGGAAACTCACCCAATTCTACTTCCCATATACACAATTTTCACAGAAATCAAAATTTAGAGAGCTATTACTCATACCTTCTACCATACCTTTACCATGATGTATTCAAAGGCCCTTCTCTCCAATATGTCCAAGATTTTGATGCCACAACATGGTTTTCTCTCCAGAGACCACTAGATTTTCTGCTCCACCTTCAGGAACCACAGAACTGTTGCACCCATCAATAACACTGCTACCTTCCAGCTTGTACAAAGTTCCAATCCGAACTCCCCGCATCAATACCAGTGCTCCCCAAATCATTTTACAAGTATCCTTATCGAACATTGTTTTTACACCTGCATCATCCAACTTGCTTATGGAAATCAGATTTCTGGACAATGCAAGAATATGAAGAACACTCAGAAGTGTTCTAACCCTTCCACCTTTCAAATTCAACTTTACTTTTCTACGAGCAACGATTCTAGCTTTCCTATCATCCCCGAAGAAGACATCACCACCATCAAATTTCTCATACTCATAGAACCACTCTCTATGGGGAGTGAAGTGAAAGGATGCACCTGAGTGCAATCAAACCATGCCTCATGATCTACATGTGCACTTGAAGAAGCCAAGTACACATCCCACCTTCATCTGAGGGCGCTTTTCGCCTCTGTAGAAGGAGCATCATCATATCCCTTTCCTTTGTTAGGAGCTTTTAGATTTAAAATCCATTTTGTAGTGCCTTCCTTTCCCATTCCAGCACACCACCTTTACAGGTTTTCCTAGAGATTTAGATCTCCCTCTAGATTTAGATCTCCCACTCGATGACTTATTTTTGTTTCTATTCTAGGAATGTCCTCATATAGACAAGGCATCACCATTCTGGCTGTCCATATTTTTCCATCTCATCCCCTCCGTCAGCAAGGATGAGACTATTTCACCAAACTGCAAGGCAGTTGGATTGCTACTTATTGCAATAACTAGACTATCCCACGAATCTAGTACAAAACACAACAAACTGATGCACTTATCTTCATCTAGAATTTTAATATCAACAGATAATAACTGACTTGCCACAATATTAAATGCGTTGAGATGTTCTGTCACTGAGTCTCCATCTGTCATCATCGGGTTATACAGTGTTTTCTGTTTGAACAGTTTATTCACCAGAGACTTAGATTGGTACAAAGTCCCTAACTTGTCCCATAAATCCTTCATCGTAGCTTCCCCTGATACATTTAGCAGTACTGAATCTGAGACACACAATCGTATTATGCTCTTAGCCTTCCGATCCAACTTCTTCCATTCTTCATTGGACACTCCCATTGGTTTAGTACCAGATCTACCGCAATCCACTGATCTTTATCCACCAACAGATCCTCCATCTTGATTTTCCACAACTCAAAACTCTGACCATTAAATTTCTCGATCTCTATCTTTCCACTTCTCGCCATCTTCTTTCACCAATAGAATTGATCTCGCAGATCTCCCACTAAACAGGGTCTACCATAGGCCCAAGCGAAACCACTCAGCAACAAAGGTGTCCCCTTGAAGCCAAAACAGCTCTGATACCAAATCTAGGTCTTAACCCCGTATAGAAATTACCTACATACGAATTCTAAAACACAAAAGATACACAATGCGAGAGCATAACACATAAAACACATATACACAGAGATTTTCCCCTGGATCCCAAAACCAGGACTACTAGCTTGATTTTTCATTATTTTCCTTTTAGTGTTACAATACATATTTATACATGCCGAAGCATCCAATACCATGGACCGAAAACCTTCGCATCCAAAACCATGGACCAAAAACCATCACGTCCAAAACCATGTGCGAAAATCATGCACAAAACCATAGGTAGGTCCACCCTGCACCCCTCAAACCCCCTGTAACCCCCCCACTACGCAATTGGCACAAAGAGGAGGGGGCTTCACCCCCCTTCTAACCCCCAGTTAACTATGTGGGCTAGTCATCGAAAGAATATAACACAACCCAACAAAAACTACCAGCTATGGAAGATGCAGATGGAAGATTATTTGTACCAAAGAGATCTGTACCAACCATTGAGCAGCAAGGAAAAGAAGCCAACGAGTACGACATACACAACATTAGATATTCTTGATAGAAAAGCACTTGGAACAATACAACTATGCCTAGCAGCATCGGTAGCGTTTAATATTTCAAAGGAAATGACAACAGAGGGTTTAATTTCGACATTGGCCAAACTATATGAAAAACCCTCAGCCTCGAATAAGATATTTCTTATGAAGCGTTTATTTAATATGAATATTTCAGAAGGTGGATCTATTGCTGATCATTTAAATGAATTTAATATAGTTACCAGTCAGTTAAGTTCTATAGGGGTAACTTTTGATGATGAAGTTAGGGCTCTGTTATTTCTGTGCTCATTGCCAGAAATTTGGAATGGTTTAGTTATGGCCATTAGTAACTTTGTCTCTAGATCTAGTACTTTAAAGTTTGATGATGTTGTCAGTGCAATCCTTAGCAAGGAAATGTGACGGAAAAGCTTCGATGAGACATCAGGTAATGCTTTGACTGCAGAGACTAGGGGGAGAAAAATGGAAAGATGAAAGAGACCTGGATATCGTAGTAAGTCAAGAAAAGGAAGATCCAAGTCTAGATCAGGGATAGTGTACTGGAAATGCAGGAAGAAAGAACACCTGAAGAAAGACTGCAAGTCTCGAAAGGGAAAACAAGGCGTCAAGCAGCAAGAAAATAATCATGAAGTGAATGTAACAGGTGATGTGTTGCAATATGCTTTTATTCTTTCATTACAAAATATTATTGATGCCTGGGTGGTAGATTTAGGGGCCTCATTCCATGCCACGCCTGATAGGAAACATTTTCATGATTATGTTCAAGGAGATTTTGGACAAGTTCGATTGGGTGGTGATAAACCCTGTAAAATCATTGGAATGAGTACAGTTTGCATAAAACAGTAGAATGGAAATCAATGGCTATTGAAGGAGGTAAGGCATGTTTGAAATATGAAGAAAAATCTTATTTCAACAGGGAAGTTGGGAGGTGAAGGTTTCATAACTACTTCCATAAGTAAAACCTAGAAGGTCACTAAAGGAGCCCTGGTAATAGCAAAAGGACAAAAGGTTGGTACATTGTATTTATGCAATGGTATTTCAAATTATGTTAATGCTTTAACCTCTATAGGAGAAGATATGGCATTGTGGCATCATAGGCTTGGGCACATGAGTGAGAAGGGGATGCATACCCTTCACTCAAGAAATTTGTTGCCATGTTTGAAGCATGTTGATTTGGAATTCTGTGAAAATTGTGTTTATGGAAAATAGAAGAGAGTCAAATTTCTCAAAGTTAAGAAAGAAAAGAAGAGTGAAAAATTAAAGCTTGTGCATATAGATATATGGGGACCTGCTCAGGTATCATCTCTTGGTGGCTCTCGTTATTATGTTACTTTTATTGATGATGCAACCAGAAAATCTGGATTTATTGTATTCGAAATAAATCTCATGTATTTGATACTTTCAAGAAATGGAAAGCCTTGATTGAAAATAAGATAGGAAAAAGGTTGAAGTGTCTCAGATCATATAATGGAGGTGAATATTGCAGCAAAGAGTTTGATATGTACTGTTCAGAAAATGGAATTTGCAGAGAGAAGACAGTTTCAGGAACACCACAAAAAAATGGTGTGTCGGAAAGGATGAATGGGACAATCATGGAGCGTGCAAGGTGCATGAGATTACATGCAGGATTGTGTTTACAATTTTGGGCAGATGCTGTAGATACTGTTGTTTATCTAATAAACAAAGGGCCTTCAAGTTCCTTAGATGGTGGTATTCCAGAGGAGGCATGGACAGGTAAAAAGGTAAACTACTCTTTTTTAAAGACTTTTGGTTGTGAAGCCTTTGCCCACATTAATAAATAAAATAGAACAAAGCTTGAGGCAAAATCAAAGAAATGTGCCTTTATTGGATGTGGTGTTAATGATTTTGGTTATCGCTTTTATGATTATGAAAAACACAAAATCATTAGGAGGAGAGATGTCATATTCAATGAAAAGGCTTTGTATAAGGATCAGCTGCAGGAAAAGAAACAGGAAAAATAAAATAGAGAATACACTGTTCTTGAAGAGATCAGAGAAAAAGTGATGGTGTCTAAAAATCATAATGATCAATAGCCATAACAACAACCACAACAGCAACAAGCACCTCAAACACCTAAAAGTGGTGTTAGAAGATCTACTAGGATAAGTAGACCCCCTGAACGATACTCTCCTTCATTACATTATGTATTGTTGACTGATTCTAGTGAACCAAAATGTTAAGAAGAAGCAGTACAGGTAGAAACCAGCAAGAAGTGGGAGCAAGCCATGAAAGAAGAAATGGACTCCTTAGCACATAACCAGACTTTGGATTTAGTCAGGTTGCATGCAGGTAAAACAACATTGCATAATAAATGGGTTTATTATTTGAAGGAAGTAGATGGAGGTAGACAAAGGTATAAAGCTAGACTTTTGGTGAAGGGGTTTTCACAGGAAAAGGGTATAGACTTTGATGAGATATTTTCTCCTGTTGCTAAAATGACTTCAATCAAAACTATTTTAAGTCTAGTAGCAGCTGAAGGTTTTCATCTTGAGCAGTTAGATGTAAAGACAACTTTTCTCCATGGGGATTTGGAGGAATTGATATATATGCAGCATCCACAAGGATATGAGGTAAAAGGGAAGGAGAAACTAGTGTGCGGGTTGAAGAAGAGCTTGTATGGCTTAAAACAGGGTCCAAGGTAGTGGTATCTAAAATTTGACAGGTTTATGTCTGAACAAGGTTATACTAGATGTCACTCTGACCATTGTGTTTATCTCAAAAGACAAAATGATGGAAGTTATATTATATTTTTATTTTATGTAGATGACATGCTTGTTGCAGGTTCTAACATTTAGGAAATAAATGTGCTCAGAAGAAAATTGGCAAACTCGTTTGCAATGAAGGATTTTGGTACTATAAAACAAATCCTTGGTATCAGAATAACTAGAGATAGGAAGAATCGCAAATTAACATTGTCTCGGAGTGAGTACATACAAAAGGTGTTGAAAAGGTTTAATATGCAGAATGAAAAACCAATTAGTATCCCTTTGGCTAGTGATTTAAAACTAAGTAAGGAAATGTGTCCCAGGACTTAGGAAGAAATGGCTGATATGTCTAAAGTTCCATATGCATCAGTAGTTGGAAGCTTAATGTATGCAATGGTCTGCACAAGGCCTAATATTTCACATGCAGTGGGATTTGTATGTAGGTACATGAAAAATCTAGGAAAATAACATTGGACGGAAATAAAGTGGATTCTCAAGTACTTGAGAGGTACCACAAATGAAGCATTATGCTTTGGTGGTTCAAACATTTCTCTACAGGGATATGTTGATGCAGATATGGCGAGTGATATAGATAACAGGAGGAGCACCACAGGGTATGTGTTTACTGTAAGTGGAACAATTGTCAGTTGGGTCTAAAAACTGCAAAGTGTTGTTTCACTCTCAACAATAGAAGCAGAGTATGTTGCTCCTACATAGGCTAGTAAAGAAATGATTTGGTTACAAAGGTTTCTGGATGAATTGGGTAAGAAGCAAGAGTTGGAAAAGTTATACAGTGACAGCCAAAGTGTCATACATCTTGCAAATAACTTTTCATTTCATTCCAATACTAAACATATACATCTCAAGTACCATTTCATACGGTTAGCATTGGAAGATGGACAGTTGAAGATGGAAAAGATACACACTACCCAGAATCCTACAGATATGTTAACAAAAGTTGTAACCAGGGTGAAACTGAGAGTCTACTCATTTTCAATTCGTCTTCAAGTATGATGAAGAAGATGAGAAACAACCAGGTCCAAAGTGGAGTCATTGTCCAGCAAATGAAGCAGCAGTGGAGTTGCTACAATCAGTCTCCAAGTGAGAAATTTTTGGGTGTGTAGCCTGATTATCTTCTGTATTCAAAGGTATCGTTGCATTAAACCATAGTTTGTAATGGGGTGGCAATGCCGCCCATAAAATATACACTGTAGGGGGAGTCCAAGGAGGCAACTGTGACCTTTGGGAGCCCCCCCTTGGTGGGGGGATCGGGGGCAACGCCCCCGAAGCTAAAAATAGATGTAAAATTGCCTTGTAAAATATTGTAATTTCATAGTCAATCTGGGACATTCATTAGGCAGAGATCTGACAGTAGATGTTATGTTTAATATAGGTTTTTTTTCCCTAAAAGGCACCTCCTCACTATATATGAGGGAATTGTATTTCGTCTATATAGATCTATATTCTGTGTGAGGAAGAGAGAGGAGATTGAGAGCGAAGAGGGAATTACAACATATTTTTTTTAGGTTGTATCTCTTCAGTTTGATGGATAATATAAAAGGAAGGACTGGTTGTTTCTCTGTGGACATAGCCCAAATTGGGTGAACCACGTATATCTATGTCTCTCTTGTTTTATGCATTTTCTATGTTTATATTTTTTGCAATATTTTATTTGTTCCATTGCTCAGTAATATATAATTTTCTAACAATACTTAGCTAAGAGACTAAGAAAAGAGAAACCCCAATTAATGCTGCTACAAGAAACAAAGATTACAGGAGGGAAAATGGAAGAAATCCTAAGTAATATGAAATCGAGGTATGAATGTATGTTAATAGATTCAAGAGGTAGCGCAGGTGAGATTGCAATCCTATTGAACCCAACAAAGGTGACAATCAATTACTAGATAGGCATGATGCAAATCCTCATGGGGTGGTTCCACCTGATAGGAAATAAAGAATGGTTCTTAATCTCTGCATTCTATGGCCCACACATCCCAGTGGAAAAGGAAAACTTCCTCCAGAGGATAAAGATGTTAAGCCAACTACATGAGGAAAAGATATGGTTACTGGCAAGCGATTTCAACCTGATAACAACGCTGGAGGATAAAAAAAGGGGACTCGAAGGGAAGAGCCAGAAATGGAGAAATTCGGGGATATACAAGAAGAACTACACTTGGTGGATATCCCAACAATTAATGGGAAATATACATGGAATAATAGAAGGGGAGGGAATAGACAAATAGCTTTTCGTCTGGACAGATTCTTGGCTACAAAGAATTTCATTAGTAAAGATGTTTACTACGAGGCTACAATTCTACCATGCCTAGGGTTGGATCACTAGCCTATTAAATTAGAAGTAGAAATGAAACAAGGAAATCGAAACAGACCTTTAAGGTTTGAATCCTTTTGGCGAAGAGAACTGACCTTCATAGAAAAAATGAAGGAGTGGTGGAATGAGAGTGAGAAAGAAGGTGGAAATATCATGCATACCTTTCAACTCAGACTCAAAGAACTAAAAGGAAAAATAAATAAATGGAACAAGGATGATTTCAGAAACATATATCAGAAACAAGAATTGATCCAAGTCAAGATGAGGAAAGTACAACTGCAAATCATCAATGAGGGTAGAAGTGAGTTGCTAGTGGAGGAGGAAGGGCAGCTGATAAATAAATCGGCAGAAAGGAGACAACAAGAAGAAATTATGTGGAAACAGAAATCAAGAATCCAATGGTTAAAGGAAGGGGAGAGAAACACAACGTTTTTTCATAAAGCTATGATCCAACATAGGCAGCAGAATAGGATATTCTCCCTAGTCAATCAACAAGGCAAACGACTTACCCAAAACAAAGACATGGAGAACCTATTAGTTCAGCACTTTCAAAGGCTGCTGACGGAACCCAATATAAGAAGGGAAGACAATATAAAAAAATCATAAAGAACATTCCCAATCTAGTGAGCAGGGATCAGAACATGGCCCTGCTAAGGGAAATATCTAAAGCAAAGGTAGAAGAAGTCATCAAAATCATGGTGAAGAACAAAGCACTAGTCCCAGATGGATACACACAAAATTCTTTCAGGCGACATGGCCATTCATGGGGGAAGATATAGTGAAAATTGTCGAGGAGTCCCTACGGACTAAAAGAATGCATCTGGCCCTGAACTCCATGTTTCTAGCCCTTATTTCAAAAATGGATCATTTGGAAGAAACGCAAGGGTTTATACCAATAGTGCTTTTTAATGTAATTTACAAAATCATGGCTACAATTATGGTAAACCACCTAAAACCTATCTTACCTGGTCTAATCTCTTAGAAACAGATAGGGTTCATTAAAGGAAGACAAATAGTAGATGGCATAGTGATGGCATACGAGGAAATACATTCACTAAAGACAAAAGAAACCAAAGGTATGCTGGTTAAACTAGACTTATCAAAAGCCTACGATCACCTAAATTGGAAATACCTGCAGGGAATATTGAAGGGATTTGGCTTTGATGAAAGATGGATAAGCTGGATAATGTCGATGATATCAACTCCAGTCCTGTCAATTTTACTTAATGGATCACCCACAGAGGCATTCAACGTAACCCGAGGGCTCAGGAAAGGTGATCCTTTATCCCCGTTTCTGTTCATACTAGCTACGAAAGGACTCAGAATGTATATAAAAGAGAAAGTTCAAAGAGAATAGTACACTGGTCTTAGACTGTGGAGGAATGATTTACTGTTAACTCTGCAAAAATTCATAGATGACATAATGATGTATGGGCAGGCTTCTCTCAAGGAAGCCAGAGGGTTAATGGAGATTCTTAATGACTTCACAAGTGCTTCAAGGATGGAGATAAATAAGAAAAGTCTGATATATTTTTCTTCAACACAACAGCACCATCACAAGATTTCTTAGCACGAAAAATGGGATTCTAAATTGGTAATCTGCCCTCAAAATACCTGGGAATTCAACTAAATGATCAACAAAACAGAGTGGCAAATTGGAAACCCCTGCTGGCAAAAATCCAAGGGAGAATGCAGAATTAGACATTCAAATCACTAAATATGCCGAGTCAGGTAATACTACTGAGATGAGTGCTACAATCTATCCAAATTTACCAATTAACTAGTCAAGCAACGCCAAAAACAATTTTCCAAAAGATGATAGACATATTCAAAAAGTTCTTTTCGCAAGGGCCCAGAACGGAAAACAAATGGGTTGTACTATCATGGAACTGGCTCAGTGAACCCCTAAAAGATGGTGGGTTGGGACTCAGATACCAGTACATTCTCAATTAGGTCATGGGGGGAAATCTTTTGTTGAGATGGATCTAGGGAGGAGCATACCTATGGAAGCAATTATGGGAAAGGAAGTATGGCATGCCGAGCTCAACTGAAGGAAATCTAAGAGTCCAGGACAATAAGAAAGGATCATCCATATGGAACTTAGCCTCAGACAATAGAAATTTGATCAGAACCCATAGTTTCTGGGAAATTTGGGGAGGAGACAAAGCCAATATTTAGGAAGAAGCATGGCAACAGAGAGAAAACCTAAGCATCAAACCTGAGCTAGAAATAGTATGTCAATATACTAATATCCATGAAGAAAAAACAATAAAAAACTTCTAGAACATGGAACCTAGAGAATACTGGAGAAATTGGAAACAAAAACAAGATTGGCCAGATGCCCCAGATACACCCCAATGGAAGTTATATGAGAAAGAGATGGAAACCCACAAAATTGCAAAAACGAAGGGGTCGGACATTCTTAGATGGGGGTATAGGATTAAAGGGACGTTCATAATTAAATAGGACTATCAACTACAAGCAGCACACCACATACAACAGGGGACACAAACATGGGATATAATATGGCAAGAAAAGACATGGCCAAAAACCGTCTTCTTCATGTGTATCCTCCGACATGGGCGAGCACTTACTTGGGACCAACTCTAGAAAAAAGGCCTGCAGGGCCTTCGATATGCAGCTTATGCAATGAACAAGCAGAAACAATGGAACATATGAACAATGCATGTAGATACAGTGAAAACTTGTGGAGAAACCATGATCAACTCTTCGAAGTAAGTGACAAGAATCCAAATATTATAAAAGTAACAATGGATAATTGGTGGAAAAATCCTAACCAAAACCCAATCTTGAATCGAGCTTGGATACTTTCTTTAGGTTTCTTCCTATGGGCAATATGGAAGGAAAGAAATAATTTGATCTTCAAATATGAAAAAAGAACAAAAGAAGAAAGATGGAAAAGGATACTCTAGAACATACGAGAAACGATACTGGCTGAGAAATGGTATGGAGAGGATTGCAAAACAAATCCCTAGGAAGAAAGAATAATGATAGGTCTAAACTTGAAGCCTAATATGCTAAACACCTCCTCTTGGAAGCACCATCCCCCCAATGGCGAGTCTACGAACTACTTCACACAACCTCAAAAATAATTTATCAAACTTAACTTTGATGGAGCTACGAAAGGTAACCCTGGGGCAGCAGGGACAGGAGGAGTATTTAGAGACAACAAAGGTAAAACGATCTGAATATTCGCTATGGACTGCGGCACTGCAAGCAAAAATGAAGCAAAGCTTCATTATTTGAAGAGGGATGATCGAGGAGGATCTTGTCAGATCATTTGCACAAGTTCAGTTTCATCGTCAGCATTCAGTGTTTGATATATTCAACTTCGACAGTGATGTTTATGGTTTAGGTTGTCTAGTGATGTCAATAGTTGATAGGATTTTGTACCTAGTTGTCGAAACGTGTTTGTCGTTAGTTCCGTCGAGGTTTGGTTGTCGACACACCTTTATCGTCAATTCTGCGAGGCTTTGGGTTTCCAAAAAGGATCCATGGTTTTCATCATATGGGTTTAATGTCACATTGTGACAATTGATTGTAAAAAAGAGTTGTTTTAAGAACAAACTAATATACAGTCTTAAGGACTAAGACCTGAGACCTAAAAACCCTAACCTAGAACCTAATCCATGTATTAAAACACATTTAAATACATTAATCCTAACCTTGCTAACCCTAGGACCTTGTAAATCCATTGCATAACATAAAAATATTGTAAAATGCATATAAATACATTACAATATAAAACACATGTCCCTAAACCACGCAGGTATGGAGACCGCCACGGAGTAAACATTGCCATGTGAGTAGTCAGAGTTAGTGTGGTTTGTGAAGCTATAGCCTTAACTGTAGTGGAATTGCTAGGTGGTAACCATCGACATGTGAATGGTTTGGAAGGGTGTTTATTCAATTTAACGTCTTAAATTGCTCTACATAAATTATCAACCCAGGTATCGTAAACTGATGAAGTGTGGTGCACCATATGTGCTTAGTTAACCTTTTTCTTACTTCGTTGTTTTATAGATTTTATTT
>APFE030413058.1:0-16570 GCA_000404065.3 Pinus taeda
AAAATTCATAATGATCATTATATAATTTCATAATCTATTTCCCTTTAAGGGAGTGGTCCTTTTCTTCAACACCTTTGTGACTTTCCTTAATTTCCACCAGGATTTTCATGAAGAAATGTTTGGGATGTAAGTTCCCATCATCATTATAAAAGGTTGGAAAATTATTTCAGTGGAGGAATTCACTTTTCTCTTTGAATCCTTGTATTACTTCCATTAGTTCTTTCACTGGTAATTTAATTTCCCTTATTTTTTGATTGGCTCTTGTTACTGATTCAAACCTATTGCAGGTTAAGGGTTTAGTATTTTGGGTTTATGGTTTATGGTTTATAACAATTTAGTAAATTCTTTTAATAAACACTGAAATAAAAGTTATGAAACACTTTTTAAAATTTTGTAAAATGCTTAGGGTTTAGGTTTTAGGGTTTACAACACTTTAGCAAATGCTTTTAGTAAGCACCTAAATAAAATTTAGAAAACGCTTTTTAAAATGTTATAAAATACATAAGTTTTAGGTTTTAGGGTTTTAGTTGTAGTGTTTGGGGTTCAGGGTTTAGGTTTTATAACAATTTAGTAAATTATTGTAATAAATACTTAAATAAAAGCTACAAAATGATTTTTAAAATGTTATAAAATGATAAGGTTTAGGATTTAGGGTTTACGGTTTGGGGTTTACGATTCAAGAGTTAGGTTTTTTGGGTTTATAAAAATTTAGTAAATTATTTTAATAAAAAGTTAAATAAAAGTTACAAAACACTTTTCAAAATGTTATAAAATACTTAGTGTTTCTAGTTTAGGGTTTTGGGTTGAGGTTTCAGGGTTTAGGGTTTAGGGTTTATAAAAATTTAGAAAATTCTTTTAATAAAGACTTAAATGAAAGTTACAAAACACTTTTTAAAATGTTATAAAATGATCAGTATTTAGGGTTTGGAGTTTGGGGTTTAGGGTTTAGGGATCATGTTTTAGGATTTAGGGTTTATAAGGATTTAATAAATTCTTTTAAAAAACACTTAAATAACAGTTAGAAAACTCTTTTTAAAGTGTTATAAAATGCTTTGGGTTTAGGGTTTGGGGTTTATGATTTAAGGTTTCAGGTTTATAAGGGTTCAGTAAATGATTTTGACAAACACTTAAATAAAAATTACAGAACACTTTTTAAAATGTTATAAAATTCTTAGAGTTTAGAATTTAAGGTTTAGCTTTTAGGGTCTCAGGTATGGGGTTTAGAGTTTAGGGTTTAGTGTTTAGGATTTATAACGCTTTAGTAAATTATTTTAATAAAAACCATAACAAAAGTTACAAAATCATTTTTAAAATGTTATAAAATGACTAGGGTTTAGGTTTTAGCATTTAGGGTTTTGGATTTAGGGTTTACGGTGGTTTAACATTTATGGTTTATGGTTTAGAAGACTTTAGTAAATGGTTTTAATGAAGGCTTAAATAAAAGTCATAAGATTCTTTTTAAAATGATATAAAATGCTTAGGGTTTAGTGTTGACGGTTTAGCCTTTGTAATTTAGGGTTTAGGGTTTAGAAGACCTTAGTAAATGCTTCTAATAAACACTTAAATAAAAGTTCCAAAACACTTTTTAAACTGTTATAAATGCTTAGGGTTTAGGGTTTTTTTTTTTATTTTAGGTTTTAGGTTTAGGGTTTAGGGTTTAGGTTTAAAGGTTTATAACACCTTAGTAAATTCTTTCAATAAACACTTAAATATAAGTTACAAAACGGTCTTTAAAATGTTATAAAATACTTAGGATTTAGATTTTAAGCTCTAGGGTTTAGGGTTTTGGGTTTTGGGTTTAGATTTTAGGGTTTACGGTTTATAACACTTGAGAAAATGCTTTTAATAAATACTCAAATAAAAGTTATGGACTGCTTTTTAAAATGTTATAAAATGCTTAGTGTTTATGGTTTAGAGTTAATTGTTTAAGATTTATTGTTTGGGGTTAAGGGTTAAGGGTTAAGGGTTTAGGGTTTTGAATTTAGGGTTTATAACACTTACGTAAAGGCTTTTGGTAAACACTTAAATAAAATTTACAAAACACTTTTTAAAATTTTATAAAATTCTTAACATTTACGGTTTAGGGTTTAGGGTTTAGGTTTTGGGGTTTAGGGTGTAGGGTATAGGGTTTGCGGTTTAGGGTTTAGGGTAGAATTTTAAAGGTTTATATAATGCTTAGGGTTTAAGGTTTACAATTTAAGATTTAGGTTTTAAGGTTCATAGAACATTTTAATTTTTTTTAAGATAAACAGGGTATGGGGTTTAGGGTTTAGGGTTTAGGGTTTATGGTTTATAACACTTTAGTAAATTCTTTTAATAAACACTTAAATAAAAGTTACGAAACGGTTTTTAAGATTCAATAAAATGTTGAGGGTTTAGGGTTTGGGTTTTAGGGTTTAGGGTTTAAGGTTTTAAGTCTAGTGTTTGAGGTTTAGAGTTTAGGGTTTAGGGATTATAACACTTTAATAAATTCTTTTAATAAAAATTTAAATAAAAGTTACAAAACACTTCCAAAAATGTTATCAAACACTTAGCATTTAAGGTTTACATTTTAGGGTTTGCGGTTTAAGGTCTAGGGTTTAGGGTTAAGCGTTTGAAGTTTAGATATTAGAGATTAGGGTTTATGGTTTAGATTTTATAACACTTTATAAAATGCTTAGGGTTTAAATTTTAAGATTTTTTTCAGTTTGGGGTTTAGGGTTTCGGGTTTCGGGTTCTTGGTTTTCGGTTTATAACACCTTAGTAATTGTTTTAATAAATGCTTAAATAAAATTTACAAAAGACTTTTTAAAATGCTATAAAATGCTTAGGATTTGGTGTTTAGGGTTTATGGTTTAGGGTTTGGGGTTTAAGGTTAAGGGTTTAGGGTTTAGGGTTTAAGGTGTAGAGATGAACCACCCCACCCTAAGGGGGTATCTGCTGCTACATATTACACAGAATGCATTCATCCCATTGAGCCTCGAGGAGTTATGAAGAAAAATAAATAAAAGGAAACAAATTTATGAAGAAGGGTGGAAAAACAAAGGTCAGGGTATCTCATGTACCACAATTTTCTCCCTCCTACACTCAAGTACCAAAGTGTGGTCTTCCCTTATTATAGATACTCAAGGTTTTATGGTTTGTGATTAGCATTTGGGGTTTAGGGTCTAAGATTTATGGTTTATAAAATTTTAGTAAATTATTTTGATAAGCACTTAAATAAAAGTTACAAATAGTTTTTAAAATGTTATAAAATTCATAGGCCTTAGCATTTACGGTTTAGGGTCTCTAACACTTGAGTAAATGTTTTTAATATACAGTTTAATAAAAGTTACAAAACACTCTTTAAAATGTTATAACACTCTTTAGGTTTTATGGATTAGGGTTTAAAGGTTATAACACTTTAGTAAATTCTTTTAATAAACACATAAAAAATGTTACAAAACACTTTTTAAAATCTTATGAAATGCTTAGGGTTTAGGTTTTAGGGTTCGGGGTTTAGGGTTTAGGGTTTATAACACTTAAGTAAATTATTTTAATAAGAACTTAAATAAAAGTTACAAAATTCCTTTTGAAATGTTATAAAAGGCTTAGGGTTAAGTGTCGAGGGTTTAGGTTTTTCTGTTTAGGGTTTATAGTTTAGAGTTTAGTTTTTATGGTTTAGGGTTTATAACACCTTACTAAATTATTTTGATAAAAACTTAAGTAAAAGTTACAAAAATATTTTTAGAATGCTATAAAATTCTTAGGGTTTAGGTTTTATAAGGCTTTTGTAAATTCTTATAATAAACACGTAAATAAAAGTTTAAAAATACATTTTAAAATGTTATAAATTGCTTAGGGTTTATGGTTCACATTTTACGGCTTATAAGAATTTAGTAAATCCTCTTAATAAACAACTAAATAGAAGTTAGAATTTTTTTTAGGATGTTATAAAAATTTTAGGGTTTAGGGTTTAAGGTTTGGGGTTTCATGTTTAGAGTTTATGGTTTATGGTTTATAACACTTTAGTAAATGATTTTAATAAACACTTAAATAGAAGTTACAATATGTTTTTTAAAATGTTATAAAAATATTAGGGTTTAAGGTTTATGGTTTAGGGTTTAGAGTTTAGGGTCTAGGCTTTAGGGTTTTTGGTTTAGAGTTTAAGGTTTAGGGTTTAGGGTTTGTGATTTTCAGTTTGGAGTTGAGGGTTTATAACACTTTAGTAAATGCTTTTAATAAACACTTAAATAAAAATTACAAAACACGTTTTACAATGCTATAAAATGCTTAGAGTTTAGGGTTTCATGTTCATGGTTTGGGGTTTAGGGTTCAGGGTTTATGATTTAGTGTTTAGGGTTTGGGGTTTAGAGGTTAGGGTTTAGGTTTTATAAGAATTTAGTAAATTCTTTTAGTAAACACTTAAATAAAAGTTTCAAAATACTTGTTAAAATGTTATAAAATCATTAGGGTTTAGGGTTTAGGGTTTGGGATTTAGGTTTTAGGTTTTAGGTTTTGGGGTTTATTAAAAGAATTAAACCCTAATATGCTTAGGGTTTAGGGTTTATAAAAATTTAGTAAATTATTTAAACAAACACTTCAAAAAAGTTACAAACAGTTATTAAAATGTTATAAAATACTTACGGTTTAAGATTTGGGGTTTAAAATTTTATAAAGTGTTTATGGTTTAGGGTTCAGGGTTTAGGTTGGGAGTGTGGGTATTAGTGTTTACGGTTTATTGTTTATAATCCTTTAATAAATTATTTTAATAAACACTCACAAAAAAGTTGAAAATCATTTTTAGGGTTTATGGTTTTTTAGGGTTTATGGTTTTTTAGGGTTTATGGTTTATGGTTATTTTAGGGTTTTTTCGGTTTAGGTTTTTTATGGTTTAAGGTTTGGGGATTAATGTTAAGGTTTTAGGGATTAGAGTATTACATTTTATAACTTTTTAGCAAGTGTTCTGTAACTTTTGTCTAAGTGCTTATTAAAAGGATTTACTAAAGTTCTATAAACCCTAAACCGTAAACTCTAAACCGTAAGCATTTTATAACATTTAAACCCTAAACCCTGAGCATTTTATAACATTTAAAAAATTGTTTTGTAACCTTTTCTAAGTGTTTATTAATAGAATTTATTGAAGTGTTATAAGACCTAAACCCTAAACCCTAAACCTTAAGCATTTTACAACATTTTAAACCCTAAGAATTCAATGACATTTTAACAAGATTTTTGTAACTTTTTTTGAAGTGTTCATTAAAAGAATTTAGTAAAATGTTATAAACCATAAATCCTAAACTGTAAGCATTTTATTACATTTTAAACCAAAAACCCTAAAGCCTAAAGCCTAAAATCTAAACCCCAAGTATTTTATAGCATTTTAACAAGCATTTTCTTATTTTTTTTTTAAGTTTTTATTCAAAGCATTTACTAAAGTGTTATAAACCTTAAACCATAACCGATGGGCATTTTATAGAATTTTAAATCCTAAACCCTAAAGCCTAAGCATTTTATAACATTTTAACAAGTGTTTCATAACTTTTTTTATGTTCTTATTAAGAGAATTTATCAAAATGTTATAAATTCCAAAACCTAAACCATAAACCCTATCCCTAAACACTAAGAATTTTATAATGTTTTAAAATACATTTTTGTATCATTTTTAAGTGTTTATTAAAAGCATTTAATAAAGTGTTATAAGCCTAAACCCTAAACCCTAAGCATTTTATAACATTTTAAGAAGCGTTTTGTAACTTTTATTGAAGTATTTACTAAAATAATTTACCAAATTGTTATAAACCCTAAACATTAAACCCTAAACCCCGAAACCCAAACCCTCAACCCTAAAACCTAAGCGTTTTATGATCTATTAAAACTAATTTTGTAACTTTTATTGAAGTGTTTATTAAAATAGTTTACTAAGGTGTTATAAAACCTAAAACTTAAACCCTCAACCCTAAAGCCCGAACCCTAAACCCTAAACCCTAATCATTTAATAACATTTTAAAATTTTTTATGTAACCTCTTTTAAGTGTTTATTAAAAGCTTTTAATAAATTTTTATAAGCCCTAAACCCTAAACCCCAAACCGTAATCCCGAAACCATAAAACCTGAACCCTAAACAATAAACCCTAAAGCATAGACATTTTTAACATTTTTAAAAGTGATTTTTAATTTTTATCGAAGTGTTTATTAAGATAATTTACTAAATTGTTATAGACCTTAAACCATACAAGCTAAAACCTAAACCCTAAACACTAAACCCCAATCCCTAAACCCTAAAACATAAACCCTAAGAATTTTATAACAATTTAAGAAGAATTTTGTAATGTTTATTGAAGTCTTTATTAAAAGAATTTACTAAAGTGTTATAAACCCTAAAGCCTAAACACAAAACCATAAACCCTAAACACAAAAACACAAACCCTAAACCCGAAAACCTAAACCCTAAACCCTAAAACCTAAACCCTAAACCCTAATCATTTTATAACATTTTAAAAATTGTTTTGTAACTTTTATGTAAGTGTTTATTAAAAGAATTTACCAAAAATTTGTAGACCCTAAAGACTAAACAGTAAACCTAAAACCAAAACCCTAAACCTTAAACCCTAAACCCTAAACCCTAAATCCCAAACCTTAAACCCTCAACCCTAATCATTTTATAACATTTTAAAAAGTAATTTGAAACTTTTATTTAAGTGTTTATTAAAAGCATTTACTAAAGTCTTATAAACACTAAACCTTAAACCCTAGACCCCAAACCGTGAACATTAAACGCTAAACCCTAAGCATTTTATAACATTTTAAAAAGAATTTTTTATTTTTTATTTAACTGTTGATTAAAAGAATTTACTTAAGTGATATAATGCTCAACCCTAAACTATAAACCAAAAACCCTAAACACTAAAACCTAAACACTAAACCCTAAGCATTTTATAGCATCTTAGAAAACATTTGACGTTTATTTAAGTGTTTATTAAGATGATTTACTAAAGTCTTATATGTCCTAGACTCTTGACGCTAAAACCTAAGCAATTTATAACATTTTAAAAAGTGTTTCTTAACTTTTATTTAAGTGTTTATTATAAGAATTTACTAAAGTCTTATAAACCCTAAACCCTAAGCATTTTATAGCATTCTAAAAATATTTTTGTAGCTTTTACTTAAGTTTTTATCAAAGTAATCTACTAAGGTGTTATAAACTCTAAACCATAAAAAATAAACCCTAAACTATAAACCCTAAACTAAAAAACATAAACCCTAAACGCTAAACCCTAAGCCTTTTATAACATTTCGAAAAGCATTTTGTAACTTTTGTTTAATTGTTTATTGAAACAATGTACTAAAGTTTTATAAACCCTAAACCCTAAAGCCTAAAACCCAAACCCTAAAAACTATACCTTATACCCAAAATCCTAAACCCTAAGCATTTGATAACATTTTAAAAAGTGTCTTGTCCTGATGATGAACCACATTGGTTGGTTCGAAACGCGTTGACAAAAATCTGTCTTATGTGATTTACGCTAAAGCTCTCCTTATAACTATGACAAATCACAGAAGTCTCAATTCTACAACATTTTTTATGTTATAGAATTTAGACTTCTATGACCCATAGCATGTAAGAGAGAATAATTTCGGCGAAATCACATAAAAAATTATCCATCGACGCGTTTCGAACCAACCAGTGTGGTTCATCGTCAGGACAATCTTGTCCTGACGATGAACCACACTGGTTGGTTTGAAACACGTCGATAGATGATTTTTTATGTGATTTCGCCGAAATTGTTCTCTCTTACATTTTTTATGTTTTCATTAAAAGAATTTACTAAAGTGTTATAAACTTTAAACACTAATCCCTAAAACATAAACCCTAAAACCTAAACCCTAATTAATGTATAACATTTTAAAGAGAGTTTTGTAACTTTTATTTAAGTGTATATTAAAAACATTTACTAAAATGTTATAAACCCTAAATGCTAAAGCCTAAGAATTTTATAACATTTTAAAAAGTATTTGTAACTTTTATTTAAGTGCTTATAAGAAGAATTTACTAAAATGTTATAAATCCTACATCCTAAACCTAAACCCCAAACCCTAATCCCTAAACCATAAACCTTAAGAATTTTATGACTATATATAATAATGGAAGATGACACTTGGGTATGTGAGTGTAGGGGGAGAAAATTGTGGTACATGAGATACCTTGACTTTTGTTTTTAAACTCTTCTTCATAAACCTATTTCCTTTTATTTATTTTTCTTCATAACACCTCGAGGCTCAATGGGATGAATGCATTACGTGTAATATGTAGTAGCGGATAGCCCCTTAAGGTGTTGTGGTTCATCCCTACACCCTAAACCCTAAACCCCAAATCCTAAACACTAAACCCTAAGCATTTTATAACATTGTAAAAAGTGTTTTGTAACTAAGTGTTTATTAAAACAATCACTAAGGTGTTATCAACCTGAAACCATGAACCCTAAAACCCATACCCTAAACCCTAAAATGAAAATATTAAAACTTAAACCCTAAGCATTTTATAAAGTTTTATAAACCCTAGACCGTAACCCGTAATCTCTAAAGCCTAAATCGCAAGCACTTAACCCTAAACCCTACACCCTAAACCCAAAAACCCTACACATTTTCTAAAAATTTTAAAAACTTTATGTAACTTTCATTTAAGTGTTTACTAAAAACATTTACTGAAGTGTTATCAACCCTAAACCCTAATCTCTAAACCATAAACTCCTAACCCTAAACCTAAAATGGTAAACCCTAAACCCTAAGTATTTTTTAATGTTCTAAAATGTGTTTTGTAACTTTTATTTAAATGTTTATTAAAATAATTTACTCAAGTGTTGTAATCTGTGAACCCTAAACTCTAAACCCTAAAACCTAGACGTAAAACCTTAAACCTTAGAACCTAAACCCTAAATGCTAAACCCTAATTATTTCACAACATTTTAAAAAGTGTTTTCTAAATTTTTTTAAGTGTTTTTATAAGAATTTACTAAATTGTTATAAAACTTAAACCATAATCCCTAAAACCTAAACCCTAATTAATTTATAACATTTTAATGAGTGTTTTGTAACTTTTATTTTAGTGTATATTAAAAACATTTACTATAGTGCTATAAAACCTAAACTCTAAATGCTAAAGCCTAAGAATTTTATAACCATTTAGAAGCTATTTATAACTTTTATTTAAGTGATTATTAAAAGAATTTACTAAAATTAAAAAAACCCTCAATCCTAAACCCTAAACCCCAAACCCTAATCCCTAAACCATAAACCTTGAGAATTTTATGAGTATCTATAATAAGGGAAGACCACACCCAGATATGCGAGAGTGGGAGGGAGAAAATTGTGGTACATGACGTACCCCAACCTTTGTTTTTCCACCCTTCATAAACATTTCTCCTTTTATTTATTTTTCTTCAGAACTCCTAGAGACTCCATAGGATGAATGCATTATGTGTAATAAGTAGCAGCGGATACCCCCTTAAGGTGGGGTGGTTCATCCCTACACCCTCAACCCTAAACCCTAAACCCTTAATCCTAAACCTTTAACCTTTAACCTTAAACCCCAAACCCTAAACCCTAAACCATAAACCCCATTTCCTAAACACTAAACCCTAAGCATTCTATAACATTTTAAAATCTGTTTTGTACTTAAGTGTTTATTAAAACAATTACTAAGTTGTTATAAACCTAAAACCATGAACCATAAATCCCAAACCCTAAGCCCTAAATCGAAAATATTAAAAATTAAACCTTAAACATGTTATAAAGTATTATAATCCATAAGCCATAAACCCTAATCAGTAAATCCTAAACTACAATTGCTTAACCCCAAACCCTAGACCCTAAACCCCAAACCCTAAATCCTAAACACTAAATTCCTAACCATAAACCCTAAGCATTTTATAACAATTCTAAAAATGTTTTGTAACTTTTATTTAAGAGTTTACTAGAAACATTTACTAAAGTGCTATAAACCCTTAACCCTAAACTCTAAACCATAAACCCCTAACCCTAAACACTAAAGTATAAACCCTAAACCCTAAGTATTTTATAACATTTTAAAAAGTGTTTAGTAAATTTTATTTAAATTTTTATTAAAATAATTTACTAAAGTGTTATAATCCCTAAACTCTAAACTCTAAACACTAAACCCTAAACTCTAAACCCTAAAGCCTAGACTTAAAACACTAAACACTAAACCCTAAAACCCAAACCCTAAACCTTCAACATTTTATAGCATTTTAAAAATGGTTTTGTAACTTTTATTTAGGTGTTCATTAAAAGAGTTTACTAAATTGTTATAAACCAAAAACCCTAAAATAAACCCTAAACCCTAAACCCTAAACCCTATAGCCTAAACATTATGCCCTAATCATTTTATAACATTTTAAAAAGTGTTTTGTAACTTGTATTTAAGTGTTTATTAAAAGAATTTACTAAAGTGTTAATTACCTTTAACCCTAAACCCTAAATCAAAAAACCCTAAACCCTAAACCGTAAGCATTTTATAAACCTTAAACACTCTACTCTAAACCCTAAATCCTAAACCCGAAACCCTAAACGCTACACCCTAAACGCTACACCCTAAACCCCAAACCCTAAACCATAAATGATAAGCATTTTATAAAATTTGAAAAAGTGTTTTGTAAATTTTATTTGACTATTTACGAAAGTGTTATAAACCCTAAATTGAAAACCCTATATCCTAAACCCTAAACCCTGAACAATAAAACTCAAACCCTTAACACTAAAACATAAACACTAGGAATTTTATAAAATTTTAAAAATCAATCCGTAACTATTATTTAAGTGTTTATTCAAAGCATTTACTCAAGTGTTATAAACCCTAAACCCTAAACTCTAAAACCGAAACCTAAAACCCTAAACCTTAAAGCCTCAACCTTAAATCCTAAGAATTTTATAACATTTTAGAAATTGTTTTGTAACTTTTATTTAAGTGTTTATTAAAAGCATTTATTAAAGTGTTATAAACCCTAAAACCTAAACCCTAAACCCTAAACCTAAAACCAAAAATCAAAACGAAAAACCTTAAACCCGAAGCATTTTATAACAGTTTAGAAAGTGTTTTGGAACTTTTATTGAAGTCTTTATTAAAAGCATTTACTGAGGTATTATAAACTCTAAACCCTAAATCCCAAAGGCCAAACCGTAAACACTAAATCCTAAGCATTTATATCATTTTAAAAAGAATTTTCTAACTTTTATTTAAGCCTTGATTAAAACCATTTACTAATGTATTATAAACCATAAACCCTAAACATTAAACTACCCTAAACCCTAAATGTAAACCCCAAACCCTAATCATTTTATAACATTTTAAAAATCATTTTGTAGCTTTTATTATAGTGTTTATTAAAATAATTTACTAAAGCGTTATAAACCCTAAACACTAAACTCTAAACCCTAAACTCTACACCCCAAACCTGAAACCCTAAACCCTAAACCTTAAATCCTAAACTCTAAGCATTTTATAACATTTTAAAAGTACTTTGTAACTTTTATTTAAGTGTTTATTAAAATCATTTATTGAACCCTTATAAACTGTAAACATTAAACCCTAAACCCAAACCATAAACCCTAAGCATTTTATAACATTTTAAAAAGATATTTTTGACTTTTATTTAAGTGTTTATTAAAAGAATTTACTAAATCCTTATCAATCCTAAATCCTAAAACGTGAACCCTAAACCCTCAACCCCAAACCCCAAATCCCAAACCCTAAATAATAATCATTTTATAAAATTTTAAAAAGCATTTTCTAACTTTCATGTAAGTGTTTATTAAAAGCATCTTCTAAAGTGTTATAAACCCTAAACCCTATAACCTAAACCCAAAACACTAAACCCTAATCAATATGTATTTTATAACATTTTGAAAAGTGTTTTGTAACATTTATTTAACTTCCTATTAAAATAATTTACTAAATTGTTATAAACCCTAAAACCTAAGCACTGAATAGTAAACCCTAAATCCTAAACCCTATACCCTAAACCCTAATCATTTTGTAACATTTTAAAAATAATTTTGTACTTTTTATTTAGGTGTTTATTAGGATTAATTTATTGAAGTGTTATAAAACCTAAACCCTATGTATTTTATAACATTTTAAAAATCGTCCATTAGAGAAGTCCAATGACTGAGTCCATCCAGCATAGGAAAGACAACACGTATACAAATTGAACAAAGCACACACATGGTTGTGCCCCTACAAACCTATCGGACATAAAACAATGGTCTTGCGAACAAGTTTCCATATTTCCTTGTGTAGTAGACCATGGAAAATTAAAGGTAGAAAACTTAGATGTTTGGTGCCTTCAACACTTGTATCATAAACTACTCTTCTTGTAGAATATGGTCCGCCTATCCCCTAAAGATTATAGTAAGAATAATTTCCACCTTTCACCCGGAGAGTATAGCAAGAAATTCCCATTTATTTTTTCATTTCTTATCATAAATAGGATCCTCTTCTACTACGTCTCTTCCTCGCCACCTAGATGGGCAGAGTTTTGACTATTGGACTATATGTTCCAGTTATGTTTGTGGGCCAAGTCGGGTGCACTCGAGGCTTGCAAATGGTGCCTTGGGATCAGTAGATAGATGTGCCTTGATGAACGGGTGGGATAAGGATATTCGAACCGAAATCCAATCTTAAAGTATACCTCCCTTGTCCTCCTTATTAAACGCTGCAACTATAAAATCTTTTATTTCTTCATCTCGAATCACTATTCTATGTTCGAATACAAAATACAAATATGTGGCGTGCATTACTTACGAGCATGTCACTTTAAGCTTGCTTAACACGTTGAGAGCCTCAAATCCTTAGGCCAACAACGGATCCAAATACTAAAAGGTTGACGAAGCTATTGGAAAATGTTACAACAAAAGGCTATTCTGAGTGATACTTTGAGTTAATTTTTTTGCACCCCAATTAACTATACGTTAGCTTCTTGCTATCTGCAATTACTACCTACTATTACGTCCAAATAAACACAAGTAGAGTCACAGTGACAAAGTAGTATTGTGAGTCCTGTTACTCTCTTGTCTCTACCTATCCTCACGCTAAAAACTTCAACATAATTGTGCTACCTGGATCTAATTCCATGTATG
The DNA here is from genome assembly GCA_000404065.3 of Pinus taeda. Lineage (NCBI taxonomy): Eukaryota > Viridiplantae > Streptophyta > Pinopsida > Pinales > Pinaceae > Pinus > Pinus taeda. The sequence goes on from APFE030413058.1 coordinate 13,114, forward strand.
ACGATAATATGTAACTATTTTCATGTATGCATTGCATTTGCAAATTTAAAGCTAAAACAAAAATCATGATAATCTTATTAGAATGATTTTTCACAGTCTTAAAATGACAAGCATATTAAATTGAAATTGATAATTTGAACATTCTTTCAAAAAATGTGCTTTAAGAAAAGAAGACCATGGCAGACACCAAGTAGATTAGTGGTAAAGAACAACGTGATCTTTTGAATAGTTTCAAGAATCATGATGGAAATGATCAATGGTAAAGAAGAATATGATCTTTTGAATAGTATGAATGATCATGAAGGAAATAATACAAAGGCGACTCATAAAAAGTGATCGATAAGAAATATGAAGGAATTAACCAATTTATTATTATATAAAAATATAAAGTATAATTATATTATTATTATTATTAATTTACAAAGAAAAAAAAAGGTATATAACTAAACATAATTGTATTACTACTATTAATTTGAATTCATAAAAGCGAGATTACAAGTCCGAAAAGCAAAACCGAGATTTGAAACGGGTCACAAAACTGCCATATAAAACAGAGATTTGAAATCCTTAGATATCCAAAGAATTTGGAGATGAGATGCAAAGAGTGCAATATGTGTAATAATGTGCAAGTGAGGACATTGATTAGAAGGCGCAAGTCGTCCTATTCCAGCCATCTCCAATGTAACATATAATTAACGTATTCAGAACTCGATATGGACATTTTTTTTGTTTAAATGTCAATGAACGGGCTCCTCCGAAAAAACAAACATATATATTCTATTAACCATGACCTTATAGTACACTATTCTATTAATATCTTTGGATCCAGTGATGATGAGAGATCCATTGATCTCACAGGAATAAGCTTCCATTCAAAAATGGTCTGACGATGGAAACAATGTATGTCCAGCGACTCTCGATCGAGGTCCTTCACAAAACTTTGCAGGAAATCCGACACCTGAAACTCTCGATGTTCTTCACAATACTTTTCAGGAAACCCTACACCTGAACCCATTGAAGAGCCGACAAAAGTGCGCCAAATAATTGAGGATATTCAAGAAGTGAGTGCAGATAAAATCAGAGCTTTGAAGAACCCGAGACGTCTAGCAGGGGTCCGCGAGCTTTGCCTGTTCTTATCTGTGTTTTCCATTCAAAAGCCTCGATCAGCTCTGAAATGGGTGCGGACATTAAGGCAGTGCAAGAAGCAATGGGTGCAATTTCACTGTTCTTTGTTCACACGAGAGATTTTACGAGACCGTCTGTGCCGGCTACCCTGGAATGGCTGTTGGCAAAGTATACTCTGGAGACGCTGCATCTATTGTGGAAAGAATGTCAAGTGACAGAAATGTTGCCGGAGAATTTGGTAGCAAAGAAGGAATGATAGAGGGACTATTGAAGCAGTTTGACAAAAATCTGTATCCTTTCCCTACCGTGCCCTACCGATACCGACTATATTTAGAAGCTAAGGGTTGACACAGAAGGGTTTTGAGAGGGTGGTTATTTTTGGCGAGGTAATTCGCTCGACTTATAATGGCCATTATCTGCAACGCGACATAATTCACGTGAATTACCATGACTACTATGCTCAACGGTTATGATAAGTGAGTTATTCATAGCATACGCGAGTCACTTTAGCCCGGATATGCAATTTGCCTCTGGACTGGACGCCGTATACGTGAGTTCATTCCGTCTATTCGACGCTGAAGTCCGGGCTATCCAAGGCAGTTATGCGAGGCATTTCTGGGCGAGCGGGTGAGAAACGCTGGATATGCGACTTATATCTGCCTGATATGCGAGTTATCATGCCGGATACGCGAGTTCTCCCCTGGACGTATAATGCGGATGATAGGTCGAGTTTCCTGCGGAGATAAGCCGCGTTCCCCATATATAAGCGGAGTATTTACCATAACTAACCGTCATTGCCCAAAAACAACCAGCGTATCCGGCAAAGATTGGTTGGATGCCGAGAAATTTGGGCGCGTATTCGAGGAGATAGTTATCGAATGAGCGTAAGATAAGATATTGACCGACAGCTTTGGCATATCTGGCCGCGTATCGTGCGATTAACTTACTTATCAGTATCGCGTTGATAATGAATAACCCACCATGAATACCACGTTGAAACTGAACAAATAACATGTGAATACAGCGTTGAAAATGAATAAATAACCTGTGAATACAGCGTTGATAATGAATGGGCACTTATCAATATTTCCACAACGAATATCCATCTGACCTAACACCATTATAGCTCCATACGGAAATTACCAAACCCGATAAGATATGGATATTCTGAGCATAACCAAGCAGATAATCTAAACGGTAATTTGCATATGCATTATCGATAAAACAAACAGGAGGATATTACCGAAAGACAGCGCGGCGAAAAAATTAGCAGAAAGCTGTAATGGTGAGAATTTGCGTGGTCTTCCGGCAACAAACGAAAAAAATACAAATTACTCTAATAGAATTTCAGCGGTTAGGGTCATTAGACCCAACAATTTTTGAAAATGTATCGACCCAAATTGGACAGCTGCCACCCTGTTTGAATGCCAATAACGTCTCGCACCTGCTGCTCTCTGCGTCTGCCATGATTGCCCCACCCCGTAATTAGAAATCAACTTACAATTCTCTGAAATTTTCAACTGAATAGACCGAGGTATAAAGTATATTTCCTACCATAACAACAACAACAAAAGATCGCCGAATTTGTAAAGGCGCTGAAAGGCATACCACTGGTTGGCATATCTTGGCCCCCATGAAGGTCGCCTGTTTGCTTCCTGTTCTTTTAATTATTTATAAAACCTATTTTTATTTTATATGGTTGAATGAGTTATTTTATAACAGGTAGTTGCATTCGTGGCCAAAACATTGAATCGACACAGAAAGCGAGATATTCCATTTTTAATACGAGGGAGGATATTCACAATTTAGTAAGGAAAAAATGTTATTAATAATGCATGGGGAGTAGGTTTATAGATTGGTCACCTACTCTAAGGGATGATAGTTGACCTGATTGGTTTGTGTGATGGAAGGATCTAGTGACAAGTCGTAACAAATTAAAAATGTGATTAATAATCCATGGGGAGTAGGTTTATTGATAGGTGTTGTATATAGTTTTCATCTTTTGGATGAGTTACATATTCAATATCTATATATATATATAGATATATACGATATCATTTTCATCTATTCAACATTTATAATTTTTTTTGTAATATATTATTAATGGGCTAATGAAAACAAACTAAACAAAATGGTTTTATGTTTTAGGCAACCACAAGAATGAAATATAGATAATTCTATATGTTTTGCAAATAGAAGCTTGTCAAGGTTTTACTTTTTTCTATTCAAATGTTACAACTTTGTATAAAATAATGCCATATAAGTATTATAATTATGATTAGGTACAATGTGATAATTAATGGGTATATACAAAAAAAATGGGTTTAATTAA
>APFE030413059.1:0-14759 GCA_000404065.3 Pinus taeda
TAGCCGAAAAACTAAATATTTTTCTCAATGTTTCTGATTTTCCGAGATCACACTAAGGTGCAGGGAAAAGAGCATACGCATGAGAAAAAATCCTTCCTTTCTGTTTCTGAGTTTCCTAGATCGCATAGAGTCGCAGGGCAAAGAGCATACACAGAAATGAAAGGTATAGATCCGGTTAAAAAAAGCTAAATAAACCGAAACCGAAATAAGCAGAGAGAAAATAACAGTAAACTGCAAATAAACACTGTATACCTCTAGATCCTAAAAATGACGCAGATAGGGCTCCCGGAAACCTTTTCGCTTGAAACGAAAGGGGTTCCTCACTGGAACAGATGCTCCGAACACAACAAAGCAGTCTTTTCGGCCCGAAAGCAGTCAGAAACAGTAGATCTAGGAAACGACACAGCCGCATGCAGTTCTACGGCTTCAGATTTGGATCACCAACGGACGCGGCCCTCAAATAGCTCTGATACCATGTAGGAATTTACAGGGTAAGTTCCTCAGACAGAATACCAAAAGGACACTGCTCACAAAATAGATCACAGATCAATACACCAGTATTTTGACGTGGTTAAAACCCTCAGAGAGGGAAACAGTCCACGGCCTGCGCCAACGTGGCTACTACAGGCAATTTATTAATAAAAGAATGAAATTTACATAAGCTTCTCTCATGCACGGTTAACCTACAAATGACCCTCCGCTTTAAATAGAATTCATGGACCAATCGGGTGTCAAGCCACGAATCAAGTGTCGATAATACCGAGGAGAGAATGAACCATCGGATCACTACATATCGTGACCGTCGGATTGTAAGTTACAAATGTACATAGTAAAGAAACACACTTTACCTAACTCTATACTAGACCAAGTTATACTTAACTATTTCCTATGTGTCGGAATATCCTAACAGGAAATGCTTACAAATTCTTTTGGTAATTTGACAAATCTTCAACACATCAATCTGACAGACTGTGGAAGTTTGAAAATGCTCCCAAATTCCTTTGGGAATCTGGTAAATCTCCAACACGCCAATCTTTCTATGTGCAGCAATTTGGAGATGATTCTAAATTCTTCTGGGAATCTAACAACTCTCCAACATATCAATCTCACACTGTGTGGAAGTTTGAAGATGCTTCCAGATTTGTTTCAAAATCTGAGAAATCTCCAAACCGTGAATCTGACATTGTGCAAAAGTTTGAAGATGCTTCCAAGTTCCTTCGGAAATTTAAAAAATCTTCAATACATCAATCTTTCTAGGTGTAAAAGTCTGGAAATGCTTCCAAGCTTTCAAGAAAATCTATTGCAACTTAGACATCTACATTTGAGTGATTGTTTGAATTTGACTCTTTCCACACTTGGAGATATCACTACTCTTGAATGTTTAGATCTACCAGGTTGCCTCCAAATGGAGTTATTACCTTCCCAGGTTGGAAGTCAACCGTCTTCGAAAAAGTTAAATTTGTTTCGTACAAACATCAAAGATTTATCACTGCGGAGATAAGGTAAATACACCTTCTAATATGGTTGCCTGAATCTCCCTCGTGTAGAATGGTTTCCACTAGGTGTACTGTATTAGTGTTGGAAACTGATGTTGATTGCCCCCACAGAGGCCAGAGTTGGGCTAGAGTAGGACCTTGAAGGAAACTCATAGCCATTGCTCCACCCACATAAATTATAGTTCCCAGAATTTTGGCTCTGCTGCGATTAAACATAGCGTCTACTTTCTCCATCCTACACATTTGACACTCACATTAGATTCTGGTCATAATAAATCTAAATGATATAATCAAATCCAAATGAAAGCATCAAATAGGTGAACAATTATAAGCTCAAAATAATTTGTTGACCAATAGTAACCTAAATCAAAATAAATTGTTCAGAGTTTCATTTCATTAACCTAAATGAAAGAATATCCTCCAAATTTCAACTATGTGAACAGTTATAATCTCCTTCCAGTTTAAATAGTTATAAGATAAACAATAGAAAATATTTTAGCTTTTTAATAACTTCACCTACATGTAACTTCAATCATTAACATTCACTACCAAAATACAAACGATTTATATTTCATTAACCACACATTCAAAGTGAGTGTTGAGTTCCTGATTAACCACACATTCATGTAAACGATTCATATTTTATTAACCACACATTTAAAGCACATTCATGCAACCACACATTCAAATGATTAACAACACATTCAAAGTGAGCGTTGAGTTCCTGATTAACCACACATTCATGCAAACGATTCATATCTGATTAACCACACATTCAAAGCACATTCATGCTAATTAACCACACATTCAAAGCACATTCATGCAAATGATTCATCACTCAATGCAGAGTTAAGGTTTATAGCCACTCACTTATGGATCAAAAGCATGATGAATTAATAAACTCTTAGTTTTTGGATGTAAAAAATAGGATTGAAGTCTATTCTACATGTTAATGGGTACTTCTATCAATCCAATACATAGATGAAGTTTATAAACACCCCTAATGGATCAAAAGTAGTTACACATGCCAAGGGGAATCAAGTGCCATATATTTCAACTCAAAATATCTGATCAACAAACTTTGTATTTCAGAGCTTTTCAACTGCAACTAGGAAAAGCTGCTGTAGTAGAAAATATTTCCCCTCTTTATATTTGGTGACTCACTACAACATAAAGAGCAAACTCCATTAGTGTTGTAGGGCTTCAAATCTGAGGAAAAGAGTTAGACAAATGAGCAAATGATTTGGACAATAGATCTGCGGATCCCATGCTTTCATCCATAATGATTTAATTTCTGCATCACTGAATTTGTAATGAAAGAAACTCAAATCTGTATCAACATTCTGGAGATAAGCCCATTTGATCTACAAAGTCATTCATTGTGCTCTCAAACGATTTGCAGTCGCGAGAGAAGAGGAAGAAAGAGGAAACAGCAGAGTGGTTGAAGGATTTAGGGGATCCTAACACTGATCTAATGGATTGGGTGAGGGAAGAGGCAATCGCTGCCTTCACCTGCCCTCTTTTGTGGATGTTCCTCATCGATTGAGTAACAGTAGCTATAGGCATCTTGGTATTTATGTTTTGGACTGAATTCAATGGATTACGCGGTTAAGGAAGATAACAAGCAGTGAATCCTTTAATATTGAATGAATGGAGTGCAGAAACAAGGGAGAGAGGGTTTAGAGAAATGAGATGATAACGAGTATTTAAGCCTTTTTTAGACTTTACCCTACTCTGCTAACTAGCACACCCTTCACATGCTAGGCTACATTACAAATAAGTTAGAGTGCAGAGGATAAATTGAGGAAGTTGTCTGCAAGCCCTTGGTGACTGTTTTTAGCTCTAATTATTCCGTTCATGAAATAAACTAGCATAGATTTAGATTTATTAACACTGGGAATATTATTCAATGACATTGAATATTGACCTCATTTTATTTAATAATCATGGACATCTTTCCCAGGCTTCTTATAGAGCAACTACCTTTTTTGTATACAATGTTAAAGAAAATGCAGATTACTTTGCAAAAACACTCAAATTGCATGAATTTTAATTCACAAAAGACCAAAACCTCTGTTATTTTAGTAGTAAGTTCAATCCAAGTAAAACCCAAATTTATTACCAAACCAACATGGGCTATAATTAGCACAAACTCATCTGAGGGTTTAGTGAATCTAAAGTTGATGTCACACTTGGGTTTGAATGGGCTTGTAATAATGTCTATATATTCAATGCACCTCTATGTACAATCTAGATTCCATACATCATTACATAGGCACATTCCAATAAAATATTTCATATCTCATTTCCCCTCCAATCTTTAGACTGCGCCTTGTTTCTCTCCCTTGTAACTTCATTTCCATTCATCCCAATTTCATTTTAACACAACTCACATGCAAAATATTACAAATAAATTTCCACACTTAATTTACATATTACAAATCCTAACAAAATATACATTTTGCAGGTTCATTACTGCTTCCTCGGGTCTTTGATGCCTCCAACAAATTTTGATGCAACTTCAAATATGGAATGACAACCACAATGTTCTTCAGAATATTATATTTCTTCTCTAACCTCTTCCGTTACAATTTATTGCTTGTATTTTCCAACTGAAACTTGAAAAAGGATGTTTCAAGATGAAATACCATTTTGATAGTTTATGTCTTTACAACCAATTCATTATCAATGGGTTTTGACATATTAAAAAAAAAATCAATTTATTTTAATGAACATAATACATGTTTTAAATATATCTTGATATTAATTAAATTTTTCATTTAAATAATGATTTCTTAAATAACCTTATCCAAATCGATATGGATACCCAGTTGTTGTTCACCTAGATTCATTTGTTTACCTTCACCTTCAACTAGACAATATTTATCCAGATACAAAGGTGTTTAAACAACTTCAATGGCTGTTTATGACTATTTTTATTCCATTTTATAGCCACTTTAACCCTCGAATAGGGTTTTAGGCATGTCTTCCTCAATTGAAACTAATTATCATCGACCTGTTCACCTGGATTCATTTGTTTACCTTCACCTTCAACTAGGCAATCTTTATCGAGATACAAAGGTGTTTAAACAACTTCAATGACTATTTATGACTATTTTTATTCCATTTTATAGCCACTTTAACCCCGGAATAGGGTTTTAGGCATGGCTTCCTCAATTGAAACTCATTATCATCGACCCTTGCTTTCAAAAATGCCCATTCACATTTCAATATTCCTCCACACTGTATGCCTTACAACGTTTCCTTTACAACATTAAGTGCAAATGCTAATTTAGTTATAAATCGAATAAACTTCTAACTCTCATTTTTATAAGCATCCTCTCTCGAAAACATCTCATCAAAGCGTGTGAATGGAGAAATATATTGGAATTCAAGTTCAGGAAAAATTAATCAAACAATGGACCTAAGTCCCGTAATTGTGTCAAAATACCGAGTCTCTCAGTCACGATTCATAGTTGGCTACTAAAAATTAAAAGAATTCCTCATTCCCTATCCCTTCTGCCATATCAATATATTAACTGATCGACCGATCAATCGCCTGACCCACGAACCGACCCAGTTTCTTCTTTCTGTCTGAAAACGCAAACCACTCATGGAAAATAACAGAAAAAAGAAAAGGAAATGGGGCCAGATAGCTGCAGACAATACGTTGCAAAATATGGGCGAATACACGCGATGTTAATGATATGATTGGGACAGACTAATTGTTTAAAGAACGTGAAAAAGCATTGAATCTCACAAGGTCAAAGCTTGACCAAGATTTTGTACTTTACGTGAATGTAGCACCTCCATTAACTGATAGTGCACTTCGAGACGATCCAACGAGACATGTCGTCTCCAATATCCTTGGAAATATAGATGCACTTGCACATACTCATGGAATATGTACATGTGATATTGTTGGGAATGGTTGGTACTCGATAGGTGTCATTTTATTATATCTTATGATGTTTTTTCTACCTTCATGTCTTTAAATATAATTGGAAGATTAGTGAATATTCAGTGAATCTTAAAGATGTGAAAGGTGTGTATTTGATTTTTTATTTTTGTTAGATTATTCACATTGAAGAAAATGATAGTTCTATTAATAAAAAAGAATAAGAAATATGTGAAAGACATAAAATATTGTCGGATTCATTCCTCAATTTTAACAAACATGCAAAGAAAACTAAACACTATCACTATATTAGTATTGAGGACTTGGAGGTCATTGCCAAAATTGATGACTTCCATCACTGTAATGTGAAACAGAGTATTGAAATTAAAAAAAAAAAAAAGTCTAAAGCTCTTAATAAAAATGATATTTAAAAATTAAACCATTATTAATCTCTTCTCTTTATTCTTAATTTGTTTATTATTATTATTATTTTATTTTATTTTTTAAGAATATTTTATTTTTTTAAATTCTAACTCCCTTTATAATTTAATTTATTTGATTCTATTCTATCATGATTCTGGTATATATTTCTTATTTTATTTAATGAGTTTTTTATTCTGGTCAAATTTTTCTCTCCAGATTACTTTATTTGCATAGTATTATTTGAAGTTGGGTAATTTTGATTTATTTATTTTTAATTTTCTATTTTCGTTTTAATTGTTTTATTTGATTATTTAATATTTTTCTTAGTTTTAATATTTTCTTAGTTTTATGATTTTTTTTGTTTATGGCTATTTTCTAATTTTGACTTTGTATTTTTCTGTTTAATTCTTTTGATTTAAGTATAGATTTTTTTATTAGATTCTTTAATATCTCTTTTTAATAAAATATTATGCCTATCGAGATTAGATTTTGCATTTTTATACTTAAATAATGGATTATTGAATAAATATATTAATAAAACATTTTTTATTATTGGAATTAGTTGTTGTACTATATATTAGATTTCTTGTTGAGCTATCCATCTATGTCTTAATGATGAACCATAGTAAATGGTTCAAAACACATTGACTTGAAAATCTATTTGTAGATTATTTTGACTATAATTTTTTTTGGCTATATTAGATAGACAAATCACCCATCTTGGTCATGAGAGTTAAATTAGCTTCTTATATTTCATGAGATACTATTAAGAGTAGCCCAATTATATAAATAAAATGGGCATCAAAACACTTGCATCATGACATAGCTCACATTACCAAGATAACAAAACAAAAAAAAAAAATTATAACTTTTTTTTTTTTTTTTGTAGGCTGGGGCGGGACTCTCCAATTTACATGTCCATTAAGTACCCCTCAACAGGGGAAGGGTAGCACAAGATTTGAACCCAAGACTTCCAGTTCGGTGAGACTTCATTTCCACGGCCATTGCCACTTGAGCTACCCCATGTGGACAATTATAACTTTATTTTAAATTATTATTATTTTTAATATTTATTATCAATTATAAAAAAATTAATATAGGAGTTAAATAAATATACATTAAAAAAAACATGTAACTTGTAAATAGGCTTGATTACAATACCATAGGCCAATAGTATGGATTACTAATATGAAATGTCCAAAATTCATAACTTACATTCACATGATATATGTCCATATGACATTTAGGTGGACATGTGGTGAGAACCCAAATTCAATTTGTTTTAATAAAAAAATTCACATGAATTTTTCAAGAAGCCCATAACTCATTTTGAAATCAATATGAACTCTTTATATGTGCATTTTATTATGAATATTCTCTAGATATTTTATGGAGGTTTAATTTCCACTGTCCACCTAATTTTTTCACATGAATAGATTGAAATTCTAGAAGCCCAATTCCAAAATAAACATACTTATGAGCATAATTATATTTTTCTTTTTAAATTTATGATCTCTTTAATTTAGTAGTTTATAAAAGAAATTTATTATATCTTTGAAGCAATATGTCATTGTGATGGGACATAAGTTTCAAGGTTTCATCATCAATGGGTTATAAATCATTGCAGTGGTGGAACAGTAGGAGATGTCTAAGTATAAGTATATACTGAAAATGTAATCTTCATGTAGGAAAATTCCCTGTATATGGCCCCAAAGCATACCAAATTCCTTGTAGAGGGAATTTTTAACTTAAAATAGAGATAAGAGCACCATATTAACTTTCACATAACAAGTATGAGGACTTAAGGCTTGGCCAATGGTTTAGAGTGCCCAAAAAATATGGTCTTAAGACCTAATATAGCCTTATCTCACTCATAGGCCATGCAAAAATCCTTAAACCACCACGTAGCGATTGCAAAGGAAATCATTGATCTATAAGGGAGATTAGGGCATGGCCTAGGCTAGTTGTAAAGGAGTAAATAAATCCATAACAACTACTTTCGAAATTCATGAGACATGCATATCGCCCCAAACAACCACACAATATATATATATATTATATATATATATATATATATAATATATAATATATAATATATATATATATATATATATATATATATATATATATATATAAATGGAGTGTTTGACTTACAAGTGGGATATGTGCATCACTTCAAGGATTTGTTAACTAGAATAGGGTTAAAAGCAATGACTTCGGACGTAAGAGTTGCTTATAATACTCATGTTATAAGGGCTTATTAAGACCAGTGTCTATTACATGAAACCTCAAAATCGTGAACACATCCTAAAGATTACCCCTCTAAGGATAATATAATATGTTGGAGCCTAGTGCACGAACCATGCACCATAAAAGAAACTACAAGGCCAAAGTTCTTAGCTCTTGTCTATTACTATATACTTCATACTGAATGATCATGTACTTCATTTTCATATTCATGGTTATTTAAACAACTAGGGGATACCAAATGCATTTGTAAGTTAAAGATGTCTTTTATACTTTTAGGATGATTCAGAGGTGATATTTCTAGATAATTTGTACGTATATTCAATCAATGGCAGAAGGAAGTATAAATTGATAATACACTAATCCCTACAGTTCCAAAATATAAGTTTCTATTATTATGTGCATTTATAGTTTGAATGTATTAAATGAAGTGGAAAAACAAGTGCATTACCAAATTAGAATCCAAAATGAAAAATCCCTCACCTAAGTCAAAACTACCTTGCAATTGCAAAAGGTTGTACATATAAGACATTAAATTCAATTCAACCCTACAAAATAAAACTGAAATATTTTTCTTCATAGATGACCATTATATACTAATTTATGGCAAGAAGTGGCCAACTTTCATAATTCAGATCCTGTATGAAAGGAAGAGTGTTAATGCTAACTTAGGGACATGCAAGAAAAACACCTCTCATGCACCAGTAAGAGCCAAAGGAAATATGAAGCTTCATCTAATATTTGTTGATCCTCCCTAAAGTGGTGGTGGCATCTAAATATCTGTAAATCAATGGAAAATTTGAACAAACCAGAAACTAATTAATGCATAGTCTGAATGAATGTTTGAAAAATAATGTGCATTTTACTAAGAAGATGTGAATCACAATGGTTCTTGAACTAATGAACAAGAATTTTCCACCAACGTTGAAAATTAGTCATGCTTTGACACATTTTTAATTATTCAAAAATTTATTTGTAGTTTCTTCTAGATATTACTTATGTATAAGTTGAAGGAGGTAGTTTTAGAGCAAGTTTTATAAAGAGAAAATGTATATTGTTATTAGAAATAGTCAAATTCATTGAAGTGAATAAGAAAAATATTACAAGTCATGTATTTTCCTATTGTGCTCTACGATTTGATAAGAAAACATAAATATTCACATATCTTTCTTTGGAAAGTGATATATTAATTGAAATAGACTAGTAATGATATTGACATGATCTTAATTTTGACTAGAATTAAAAAGAATTAACTAACAAATTAGTAATTTTTAATTACATTGAACCTTCCTCGTCATACCCTAATCTAGTCTACCACAAATCATGCTCCTTTAACCTACTAATCATGCTCCCTTAACCTACTTCATTCAATATTATGCCAACATAATAATTAAACCCTTGGACAACCACATGAAAAATAGTGGACATGTCACTCCACGAAAACATATAGGAAAAAAGTTTAAATTAAGCCATTTTCATGAAATTTTAATATACACCTTGCTCCTCAAAAGTCAATAATATGAAAATGAACTTTTTCTTTTTATAAACACATTATTAATGGTACTTTCAGGATATGTTTAGATACTTTTGATAGGTTATAATGAGGTTAATTTTAATCCTTATAATCAATATCATAAACTAAAAAATTATTTTATTGTAATTTTAAATTATATTTTTATATTTCTCATAAATACAATATGTGTTCCATAACTAATTGTCCAATTCTTTAAATTACTAAAAAGAGTGAAAGCTTTTACTTTCCTTTTACCCAACCAAACATTCAACCATTAATACATGTCTGATTTTTAATGATGTGACCAAACCTTCTGAATTTTCATTAATCTAATATTCTTATTGTATTTATCAATATATTAACAAAGTTATTTTACAATTTTCTAACTTTCTTCTCATAAAGATTGTGAAATTGACATAAAAGGACATGAAAGAGTAAAGATAATAAACTCTTTTATAAATATATAATATAATAAATCATTTAGTCAAACATTTAAAATAATACATTTAATTTATATTCAATATTTAATATCATTTTAAATCTTTATATTTTTATAAAATATGATATATATTATTTTGATAAACAATCAATCTATTTTTAAGTCAAACATTTTAATAAAGAGTAATGGAAATTCTTCCAAAGATATCACAACTATTTTTGAATCAAAATATATTTTGATGGATCACATTGACTTAATTTTAAAGGTTTGTTTAAAAATAAAGGAGATCAATTAAAAATCCTCCATACAATTCAAAATTATATTAAATGGCACTTTACATGTGAAGGAACATGGGAATATTCACTTAGATAGTGGTGAACGTTGATCTTTATGCGAATAATGATGACACGCATGCAAGCAAAATGTGATATTCTTTCCACGCAAATCGTTGATGTTTAATGTAAGTGACAACAAAGTTCTTATTCACGGTGCAACAGGAGTGTGCTTGAAGCCATTAGCTATAAACAATCCTAAAAGTCTTTGTTTACCATGAGCTATAAACAATCCTAAAAGTCTTTATTTCGATTTTTTTGGCTTTGTGAAATACATTTTCATCGTTTGGATACAATGGTGGTACTAATACATATTACAACTTCCAAAATAGGTCAGAGATATCTTTTTACTTTTTACTATACTCATTAATTTTGGAATATTTTAGGTTTACTAAATCATCTACCTTAAATCTAAAAATTTGTGTTTCTTTAATCTTATTAGTCCCTGCTTGGGACTATTAGCGATCGATCGATCGCTGACAATCAATTAATTACCAAAATTTTTATGTTTTCCAAATTTTATCCAAAGTTTTCGAACATCAATTTAGCGTGCTACACAATTTATCCAAAGTTTTCTTTTTTACCTCTTATTGGAAACTTCGCGCATATCGAGGGAAAAATACACCTGCAACGCTTTTCTTATCCAAAGTTTCGTAAATGAGTTTTTAACAAGCTTTTTTATGCAAAGTTTTTAAAATAGTGGTTTTCTTAACACAGTTTTCACATTATGTTTTTTTATGTTTGTCTGGCGCTGCTAGCCTGCCCATTGATCGAGTGTTGGATGCATGCAATGCACGTGTCGACACCCCTAGGTGATGAACAAACGTCTGTATTTGTGTTAAGATATCCCCGATGTCTATATTTTCTGGAGAGAGAGCCCGCGGTTCTTCTAGTTTCTCTTCATTGAAGAATATCAATTTTCACGTCTGTATTTGTGTTAAGATATCCCCGATGTCTGTATTTTCCGGAGAGAGAGCCCGCGGTTGTGGGGAGCTACTTTCAGTTGAACATGCATTTTTTGAATTCATTTTAGATAAGGTAGGATTTGGTTTTATCCATATCGCTGACGGCATTCCCTTTGTGCTATATTTAGTTGAGTTCTTCCATATCAATGGACATTGTCCTTTGGTTTTCTTCTGTGTAATTTGTTGGCATATGGAAGCTGCCATGGATTTGAAATAGTAATTCAAATCATAACTGAGGTACTGGGTAATAACAAGTCCTTGCTTGACCCCAAATCGCAGTCCAAATTAAGTGCATAATGGCAGGTGGAATGTTCATCGAAGACGGCAATAGCCGAGGGGAGGTTCACCCAGGCAGGGTAACAGTGTTCGTCTTCTTCTCATGCATTGTAGCCACCACTGGAGGCCTCATCTTCGGTTATGATATAGGAATTTCAGGTCTGCATTAAACTGCCATTATAATTTCTTTAAACTCGCATTATTTCTACAGCCCTGAACTTAGAAGAACATAATGAAATAAAATAACTTTCATATATGCAGCACACTGTAAGTTGGCGTCTTTTCTTTACCTGTGCTATATATACTGTCAATACTCATTCTGACTTTAAGTCTTCCCTGTATACAACAGTTTGCATGGAATACTTGTAAGATCTGTTCTATGGAATCTTATCTTTACCTTCAGAATATAGCAGTATCATAATATGAATAATGCATCTGGTTTTGTGTTCGTGCATCAACATGAATACTATGAGTGCTGAATGTGTATTCATACATTGTTGACCACAATTTGCAGGTGGCATTACATCCATGGATGACTTTTTACATAAATTTTTCCCTAGTGTGGAAAGGAGTATGAAAGAGGCAAAGGCTGATGCTTACTGTAAATTTGACAGCCAATCGTTGACTGCATTTACTTCATCACTGTACATTGCTGGTCTGATCGCATCCTTAAGATATCCCCGATGTCTGTATTTTCCGGAGAGAGAGCCCGCAGTTCTTCTAGTTTCTCTTCAATGAAGAATATCAATTTTCTCTGGTATTAAATTGTTTCTTCCATTTTTTTTTCATATGCAATATTTCTTATGTCAAAATTCATATAGATATTATGTAATAATATGGCCTTACCGATGGTAAATTCTCCTCTGATAACCTGGACAAGAGGATTAAATTCTCTAAATTCAAGTACAAGCTCCAAAATCTCATCACAGAAGTTCGGCAACTTCGAGTAAAATGAGGCTCCAGCGCTCTTTCTGTTTTTTGCATACCTGAAATGTACGCAAATTTCACTGATTATGTTATTTGACAGGAAAAAGAGAAAAATACGAGGAGAGACTTGGAAATTCTCATCCAGGTCCATACAATTAGAGGTTCTGCGTAAATACTCTTTACTTCAGGTTATTTGTAGTAATTTAGGTGCTTCTTTTTAAGCTTTACCGTAATGTCACTATGCTTTAATGTAGAAGTAGAGAAATGACAAAGGTATTATCCCCAATGCATTTCCTTTGCAAGCATGTATTATCCTTTGTAACGCACTATGTTTAACTCCTTTCAGTACAAAGGTATTATCCCCAATGCATTTCCTTTGCAAGCATGTATTATCCTTTGTAACGCACTATGTTTAACTCCTTTCAATGTACTGATTTAATTTATTATCTTTCAATGTGCTACTTTAATTTATTATCTTTCAATGTGCTAGTTTAATTTATTATCCTCTAATGTGTTGCCTTAATTTATTGTCTTCCAATGCATTTCAATATTTCTCCTCCCAACACATTTGCTATATTTCTCCAACGCACTACAATATCTCTTCAGCATACTTTATTATCAATTCAATTTGGCAGCAAATACTATAACATCTTTTAACAAGTTCTATCACATGCCTTTAATAGGTTATTTAAATACATATCCTATTCAATGCACCTTTATATTTGCTTCCAACATATTGTAAACGTATTTATCTTTCAACGCACTGCTTGTTACATATTCTCTGCAATGCCCAGCTTGGATAGTTTTCAACACAGCCTTTGATGGATTCGCAATCCTACTCTTAAATGGGTTTTAATGTTGCCTTTCCATTGTTTTCAACGCACTTTATTTTGATGTAATTACTGATCCTTTCAACACATTTTGTATATTTTGTTCAATGCGTTGCTATTTTATATATTCACTGCTTTAATATATTGCACCAATATTAATATATCATCTCAACATAATGCATTGCTTGCATCATCCTTTCAATGCACAACAATATTCTTCAACGAATTTGCAATATGTATTCAACACATTTCAATATCTCTTCAACACATTTTAATGTAATATATTGCATTATTCTCCAACGTATTGCAATGTAATATATTCTTCCTCAACTCACTATGTGACATATTCTCCCTCAATGTATTTACTATATTTCTTTTGGCAACAAATAATATAAAACTTTGCATCATTTATCAAACCTTTTATTTGTTTCTTGTGTATGGTTTTCGACTCAATGCAATGTCTCTTTAATGTATTGTTTTTATTACCCTTTCAACACATGTATATTCAACGCACATTTTGATATATTATTCATCACATTGCTCGTAGATCCTTCCAACATACTTTTAAATATAGCCTTCACATGTATTTGATAGATAAGACCTTTTGTAGTGCATAGTTTTTCCTTTTCCTTTAATGTATTGTATTCTCCCTTCAACATAATGTTTGTGCAATGTTTGGAGTGTAGGGAAAATTTTAAGAACCCCCCCTAAATTTACATGTATAATAAATGGGCGAATCTCCACGGTATATAGGAAAAATGGAAGGCGATTTTATCAATAATATGATATGTATATATAATTTTTTGGCGAATCTCTCACCAGGCATGGCGAATATTTTACTCAATTATAAAATATTGTGTTTATTGAATACACAAATGAAATAATTGCATTTCTTTAAAATATCTTTTGAAATCAAAATTACTGAAATTACATATCAATAATCTAGTGAGTGTAAGATAAAATTCACACGTGCCATTCACAGAAAGCATGAGAAAAAACCTAATACTATATATAAAACCAAGAAAAATTCAAATTCATCACTTCTAGGGACCTCGTAACCACCCTACCAATACACAAGTATGTTCCTGTTTGCAGTTAGAAAAATTACCCAAATTACAATATGTTTACTCCACTTCTAGGGACCTCGTTGCCAATACACAAGTATGTTCCTGTTTGCAGTTAGAAAAATTACCCAAATTACAATCTGTTTACTCCAGCATATGTTGGAAAGTTATAGAAGGATGACTAGTGCAATCAATCCTTTCCTTTTAGCCCTGGATTTGTTTCAGTTTAAAAAAGAAGTATACAAATATACTTGTCCAATGTTTATGCTTTAACCATTCACCTTAAGATGTTCTTACAATATAATTTCCTAAGTCTATTTAATATCTTCATTATCATAAAAACCAACCT
>APFE030413061.1:0-16964 GCA_000404065.3 Pinus taeda
AGCAAATTGAACCATTGTACAAACCATACGAATTTTATTTAATTCCATTTCCATGCATTTTTTTGGGCATCAATATGAATTTCACTAGTGGTTCATTTTCCTTGATCTTTACAAAAGCAAATACAAATATCATCACAATCTCCTATCTCTTAAGTTCCATCGTCAAACCATCCTTTGGCATCATGGTTAAGTCTAACTTGGTGGATTTTATTAAAAAAGCTTATATCCATTTAATTTAATTATATTTTTATATAAAGTTTAATATTTATTGGTTATAGATATTTGTATTAAATATTAATGTTTTTTATTTTATTTAAATTAAAATTCATTTTTTTAAATTAAACTTAATCAAATTATTTTAATTTATTAAAATATAAAATATTAATATTATATAGTTAAATTTAAATATTCAAAAATATTATTTTTTTTTATAAATTTAATAAAAATATTTAACAAACATTAATTTATTTTATAAATTAAAATTATTCATTATTAATTAATAAATAAATAATTTAATTAAAAATCATTACCTTCGTTTTTAAACAACCCAAACCAAAGGTTTTACTCGGCCATTCTTTTGAGTATTTATAATGCCTATCACATGTAAGGTTGTGCAAATTTGTTGTTACTTAAGTAAGGTTGTGCAATTTTGTTGTTATGTATTTAAAAATAACTTATCTTGTAAGATTAGTAAGTGATTAGTATAGGAGGCAAGATTAGTAGAGGATTATAACTTTTCTAGGTTGATTTTGTAAGTGAAAATTAAATAGTTTTTTAAGTACAACTTTGTATTTTTTATTATTGGTGTATCATTCTTATTTATATAATTTTATTAATATGATTCCGAAGATAGTTTGTATATCTATAATTTGATTCAAGATAGTTTCTATATATACAATTTTATTTAATGTTTAATATATTTATGAGAAATTGGTGTAACAACAATAAGGTTATCTAAAAATGTTAGTTTGAGAAGACTAGTAATGATTAATATGAGTGTCATGGGGATTTTCTGAATTGAAATAGTATTTATGGTTGTGGATTTTTGGTGGCTGAGTGAAGGCATATTGTTGGGTTTTTAGCACAATGACATCATCCAAGTGTGAAAAGTGTGAAAAATAATCATAGGATCCTAAGTGTGAAAAATATTAGGTAGGTACTTGCAAAACAAGAAAGAAGAGAGAATAAAATTGTTGAAAAAAGGCTAATGAATGAAAGGGACAATGATATATTATTGTTGTACATGAATACAATATATAGATTCTCGAGGAGAAAGAACCAATTTGGGTTAGGTTGGCATTCCAAGAGCAAGTAACTTAGTAAAACTCAAGAGCACTTTCCCTAGTTGGCAAGTAAGTCAAAATTAGACCTAGAGACCCAAAATTAGCAAATATCCAATAATAGAGTGAAATGGAGGTAAGTGGAGTTTCAAATCTATTAGAGCTAACTAATAGCTCACATATGCAAAAACTTATTTAAACTCCAAAATAAGACTAAAAGTCAACTAGTAAGGGGAGAATAGAGAAAAAGATGGCCAAGTGCTAAAAATTAGGGAAAAAGTTTCACATTCACTCTAAGAAGGTTAGGGAGAAAGTTTCACATTCACTCTAAGAAGGCTTATGCATGATGTATTATGAACTAGAAATTGCACGAGATGTTGTAAAGAAAACGTGGTAACCCAAAAATTAGGGAGAAAGTTTCACATTCACTCAAAGAAGGTTAGGGAGAAAGTTTCACATTCACTCTAAGAAGGCTTATACATGATGTTTTATGAACTAGCAATTGCACCAGATGTTGTAAAGAAAACGTGGTAACCCATAAATCGAGAAGAATCCTCATATGTAAAACATCATTCGCGATAAGGATTAGTAAACAAGAGTCATTCAAACATAGAAGATGAATGATTTACATTATTAGTAAATAAGATTCATTCAAACATAGAAGATGAATTTACATTATGCAAAATTTAAGTGTAAGAATTGACTATAACTACTTTGCATGTGTATTTTTTATTTTTCATTTTAATTGTTACTTCCATGGAAATTTAAGGAGTGTATGCATTAGATTGTTGATGATTGTAAAAGCTTTCATAACTATAATATTATTTATATATAGTATAATAATATAATATATATATATATATATATATATAATTATACTCTTTTATTTATTATAGTGAAAAAATAATCCCTATTAAATTTTACTATATATAAAAACTAAACCTTATTTTATTATTATCAATTTTAAACTCTTTATTTTATTATTGAAATCAAATTTTTATTCTTATTAAATTTTAATATATATTTGTTTTTAACCCATTTTCATTAAATATAATAAGAAACAAATTAATTTTATAATTTTTAATAACATATACTCTCTAAATTAATGTCTATTAATTTGTTCAAAAATTTTATTCTAATTAATAAAGACAACGGGCAAACCTAATTATTTAAGAGGGTTATCATTTTTTATTTAATTCTTATAGATTGTATTCTAACTAAATGCTTTTAAATTTTGTATTTATTATAGAAAAGAAATAAAAACTAAAAAACTAATATAAATTAATAAATAAACATATAGTTTTAATTTATATTTTATAATTTTTCCCAAAAAAACCTGTTGCAAATACACAATTGAATTGTTGAATAAGAGATTTGTTGCGCATAAATTTCAAGTACACACTCAAATCACAAGATTACTTTTGAAAATATTTAAAGCAAGGAGTGGAACCAGATCATTTTATAATTGTTCTTTTTTTAATTAATTAATTATGACTAATAATAAAATCTGTTTCAGAATAAAATAGAAAATAATCGATAAACAAATAACATTAGTTCTGTGAGATGACGTAGTGACGCAGGAAAGATGAAGTTTCCTATCTATAAACCAAAAACATGGTTTAATGGAGAGGTTTTTTAGCATGAAAAAAGCTATATATTTGTATTATATTCATCAAAGAAAATTGTACAACACTATACATGTATATGAAAAACCATCAGATATGGCAGATATGAGGTTCAAAGCCACATAAAGTGGAATGGACAAAGAAAATATCTCCTGTTCAGCTACATATAGTTCATATGGAGAAATATATGCATATAGGCACAATGGATAGTAAGGAATCTGCTCCATATGACAAATATATATGAGAATTATTTCAAAAATGGAAAGACAAAATAGTGGGGAAACAGATACATACTAGATAGTCCTCATTAAATAGAAAAATTATGTACCAAGCAAGCAAAAGTCTTGGATTTGGTAAGAGATGTTGTCCACCATTATCAGCATCCTCCAGACACCTTGAGGAGATGACAAGCCCATTTTGGATAAAGCATCTGCCCTTTTGTTTTTATCCCTATCAATGTGTGAAATTGAGTAGTCCGTCCTGCAACTCCATAAAGCCCTCAATCCCGTCCAGCCATTCGGAAAGTTTGATATTTTTTATGATGTGTTTTGACTAAACATGATTGATGATGACTTTCAAATCTCCAAAAATTTCTAGTTTCAGAAAGTCAAGGAAGACACAAAGAGATAGAAGACCAGCAAGGGCCATCGCCTCAGCTCTATTGTTGGACCCTACACCTCCATTCCAATGTATTTCATAGGCTTTACCAGCTTCTGGAATAATATATACTATGCATGCACACGAACCATGTTGAGAAGCTCCGTAAAAAAATGCATGGAATAACTGTGGGCTCCCTTATCGGAAGTCTTCTTCCATTCCTGACCCTGGATTGACATGGCAAACAGAGTGCGTAGTATAGACAAAGGATAGATTCAAAAACAAAAGAATGCGTTTCCTTTTTGGAATTGAAAATCATCCCATTCCGCCATTTCCATATGGCCCAAATAGCCAATAATGGAATGGGCCTCCAATCATTATGCATGATACTCCACCCTTTGAAAGCCTCTGGAATGGAAGGAAAAGAGATGTTGTTCCAACCAAAATGGGCAGCAAATTTCTGCCAAATTATCTGAGCTTGAGGACAAAGGAGAAAAATGTGTAAGTTGTTCTCAGTGTTTGATCTGCAAAGGGGGCAGATTCCCTTTTGTATGTTTTCCCATGTGAGATTACTGTTATGAAACACCAACCAAGTAAATATTATGGTCTCTAAGGGGCAGCCTATTTTCCAAAAGGATGTTGGAAAGGTGTTATCTGATTGCTCTATTTCTGAGATTAGAAGTTGTTGGTAAATATGTTTGACGTAAACAGTCGAAGAGCTACCATGTCCCTTCAAAATGAGGTAGTCCTTGTCCGCAGAGCAAAATATACCGTGAGCCCGCAGTGAAGATGTAATAGAATTCCATTGAATTTCCAGATCGTCGCTTAGGTGCAATTCTATTGTGGATTTCCAAATTGGAATTGCTCCTTCCCATTTTCGAATGGCACTGACCCAAAAAAAACATACCCCTATTGTGTAAAGTTCTTAATAATTGTGTGGACATATGGATCTTTCCAGTCGCTCCAGCAAATTCATCCAAACCAATAATGATTTTTGACCTGGACTGAAATTTCCAGATCATATTTTGTCTAAAGAAAGGTTCCAATTTCCAGAAGCCTCTCCATATTGCAGCGCCGTGAGAGGATCCAAAGCAACGTTTTCTAAACCAGAAAGACATATCTTTATTGTCCATATACTTAGCACGTATGGCCAAGCTCCAAATAGACTCTCCCATAATTTCTTTCCACATGGTTTTACATAGAAGGGCCTTCTGAAAAAAAATTTAGGTCCAAAATATCCCATCCTCCCATTTTTTTAGGGTGAGCCACCATTGAAAATTTTGTCAAATGATATTTTTTTGTTCTTTGTGTCCTCCTCAAGTGAAATTGGCACTCATCCTATTTATGTTGTTGATGATAGATGTAGGGATATAGAAGAGATGTGCCCAATATACCGTAATTTGCACGAGCACAGCTTGAGTCAAAATCGCGCGACCACCAATGGATGAACATTTGTATTCCCATGCAACAATTTTCTGATAAAAATGATCAAGAATCCATGACCAATTAGCACATGATATCCAACAGATTTGAAATTGAACCCCAAGTATTTTAGCCCATTCCAGAGAGGGATTGCTTTAATATTGAAAAGTTGTGAGAGGAAAATAATCAGATCCCCATTTACATTTTCGACATGAAAAGATGATTTACCTTCATTTACACACATGCCAGTTGCTTTTTGAAACCTGCCCAAGATTTCATGAAGACAAATCCAAGTTGCCCTGCACAGAATTGTTGTTAATAGAATATTGTCAACAAAAAGATTATGGGAAATGTAGATTCCCCTATAGATGGGAAGGGGCTTGCATTTATTTTGAAGAATCACCCTCTGGATATGAAGACTTAGAGAGTCCATTACAAGGATGAAAAGGAGCAGAAACAAGGAGCAGCCCTGTATTAACCCCCTAGCGCTTTGAAAAAGGGAGTAGGGATTCCATTAATAAGGACTGCATAATTAACATTAACCACACACGCCATAATCCATCTGGAGCATCTGCTATCAAGACCAATCCTTGCAAGAAGGCAGCGAATAAAACCCCAGTCCACACAATCGTATGCCTTTTTGAGGTCAATTTTTAATAATGCCGCTTCTAACTTCCTGCGATGTATGGAATGTAGGCATTCTTGAGTGAGAGCCACCGCGTCCAAAATATTCCTATCCTTTAGAAAACCATGTTGTTCATGGGACAGATGAAGAGATAAGATGTTCCTCATTCGAATAGCAATAATTTTTGAAATAATCTTATACAGGACGCTACACAATGAAATTGGCCTAAAGTCTAAAAAAGAAGTGGAGAGCTTTTTCTTTGGTATCAATGCAATATAAGTGGAGGAAATATATTGGCGTTTGTAACCTTGCGATCTTGATTCCTCGACCATTTTTAGGATATCTAACTTGAATAAGTCAAAAAAATGGATGAAGAAATCAATAGTCCAACCGTCCGGCCCCAGACATTTATCTTTCTGAAAATATTTCATTGTAGCCAATAATTCCTCCTCGAAAACCTCAGAAAATAGGGCATTGTTTTGATTTTCATCAAACATGGTAGGATATGGATCGATACCCCATAGTATATCCTCAATGTCGCTGCCAATATTTCTGTTGTAGGCCTGTTTGAAATATTTCACAACTTCACAAGCAATGGCCTCCTGAGAAGAATATGCATTGCCTTCTTCATCCTTGATTTCCCAAATAATGTTTACCTCTCGCTGCTTATTTGCAAATCTATGAAAAAACTTTGTATTTTTGTCCCCCTCTTTGAGCCATATAGCTCAACTCTTAAATGCCAAGAAGCTTCTTCCATTGCTAATATCTTTTGTTTTCTGTTCTCTAAGTCCCATATATGTTTCCGAATAGTAGAAGACATATAGGGATGTTTAAAGTGAGTAGATAAATACTCCAAATTCCTATTATAAATTATAATTTTTATTAGCTATTTTTTTATTTATGGATAATTATAGGAATATTAAGACATTTTGATAATTATATTAAAAAAGTTGAATAATGTTTGAGATCTATTTAAACAAAAAATTCATAATTAAAATTATTTTTTCAAATAAAAAAAATAGAAACGAAAATAACTATTACATTATGAGAAGACAAAACTAAACTAAATTTAAAAATATTTATTAAATTATTATTTTCATTGTTACGTTTTTCCTTTTTTCACTTGCTTGGTTTCAAAACGGATACCCTGGTCAGCTTGGGTAGCCGCTAACGTCCAGGGGTTTAAATCTTTGAGTGGACGCCACCAACCCCACCCCCCGAAGGGCATCAACACCCCTCGCCTATTTACTGACCTAGCCCCAAAGAGCTTTTTCGGGATTCGAACCCTGATGACCCCATTGGAGAGCACTTGATTTGACCGATTGAGCCTAAACTCTTGGGGGCTCATTTGTCTTTTTTTCTATTTATAGATAAATTATAAAAATTGGAATTTTAAATATTTCTAAATTAATTATTTTTCATCAACTTACTTAACATATATTTTTAAATATAAAAAATAAATCTAATAAATAAAAAATATTTCTATTAAACAAATTATTTAAAAATACCATTCGAATGTTATTTTAAAAAAGGGTCAAATATCAAAATATAAAAATTTATTTAATAAGGAAATTGGTAATGTAAATTTTTGTAAATTTATTTTTTAAAGTTACAAATATAGTTTTACAAATTTATTATTTTAATTTATTATTTTTAAGTTATAGATAAACATAAGATAAGATGTGGGATGATAAGGAGCTGGAGGGTAAAAAGAAGCTCATATACTATAAGGAGGTGATCAATCTCACCCTTGATAACCAGAATTATCTCTTTGTGTTGACTAGTGCTAAGAAAAAAATGAACCTTGCTAGAATAGGAACTAATTCTCATGAGCTTGGAAATGAAACCGTTGGGTGGTCTACTCCCAAGACTCCCTGGGATGATAGAATCTACAAGATTTGCAATACTAAGAAGGTGGAAGATGAAAAGCACTTCATTGCCCCAACTTTTACTCACATCCACTCTCAATTCACTAACATGTGCCACACTTCCAATCTTCACCTAAATATAACGATCTTGGAGGGCTTCTTTCTCTTCTTTTTTATCATAGAAACAAGATTTTGAAAAATCACAATGAAATTCTTAGTAGATGTTAATCATCATTATCATCATCATTTTTTCCAAAAAAATATATACATGAATTTAAAAAATTAAACAATATATTAATTTTATATTTTATATTTTTACCTAATTTTATTGGAAATTGTGAAGGTAATACCTTCTTCGCTATGCTCAGGGAAAGGTCCGGCTGAGTAGCTCTGGCTCAGGTTTTGAGGGGAATGCAATATTAGGGGATAACCTTCGCTATCGCAGGTCAGTAAGCAAAAATTATGGTTCACTATATATGTAGTTGGAGGCGGGATAATGGTCAAATAAATTCCCCCAGCACCCGCACCCCCGGTTACGGTCAAGTAATTCCCCGATACCGCTCGTTCTTCGAGCGTTCTCCCCCGGTGGTCCGAGTATAAATTTTAAATTTTTTTAAATAATATTTTTTTTAAAAATTAAAAATATATTTTTATTTTTATTAACATTTCTTTAGCATGCAGATCTTTGTTATTATTAACCACTAGAATTTTCTTATCTATTTAGTTATCACTTCAGATTTTATTTATTTTTATTTTGTGCCTCATCCTCGCACTAATTGGAGCTGACATTCTTTCCCTCTCAAAATATTGATAATACATTGTTCAGGATATTTTAAAATGGTGTTGCAGATATCTTTCAGTGCATTGCATTCTATCAATAATGTAAGGTCAATATTCGTGGTCTGCCAAAACTGTGAAAATTGCATGGAGGAGGATATTTTTCAATTTGCCTTTTAATATGGTTTTGCAATTATTTTGCACCTGCAGCTGTATGGCATTTTCACAATAATTGGTCAATATTCCTGGCCGCCACCGAGTCAAAAAACTAAGAAATACATGCGGGCAGGGGTTAAATTTGACGGGCGACCCTACCCATCAAGGAATTGTTTTATGACGTTTTTATTTTTAAACTGCCCATCATATGACTTTTAAAATTTATTTGTACAAGTTTCATCTAATTTCAAATTGTACAATAAAAGAACAATAGATGTGAAATACTTTTCAAACTAAAAACATAACGTGCATTATTTCTCGGTTGGATACAACGGCCCTTTTGGTGGCTCCCCCAACAACCAACTTTGCAGACAAGAAGTTGTGTTCAACCTCATTTCGGACAAAACCTAACAATATAATGCTATTTACTACACAAAGCGTTGTTGAAAGTCTAGTCCAATTTTTTACAACAAATACAAAACAAAGCTCATTTTTTTACATAACCCACTACTCAGAATTTAGCTGGTTTAATATCCCACTAAAGACAAATGGATTCAATGCATCAAGCTCTACTGAAATTTCAAACATATAAAAGTCCAGTCCAATTTTTTACAACAAATACAAAACAAAGCTCAATTTTTTACATATCCCACTACTCAGAATTCAACTGGTTTAATATCCCACTGAAGACAAATGGATTCAATGCGTCAAGCTCTACTGAAATTTCAAACATATAAAAGACTTACTACACAAAATTCATGGGTGTAAACCCCTTACTCAAAATTCAATCACAGCAAAATCCTGTGATACCCACTTTCCAATGCAAAACCCAATACTCAAACATTCATTCAATGCAAAACCCAACAGTCAAATATATGGACAGAACTTGGACCGGACTGCACAGAGGGCAGTCAAATTTCAAGTGACTGTTGTAACTGGTGAATTTGTTGATTCTCCCACACTCCTAAATTGAATAGAATGAAGTGCCCACTAATGAGTGTGATGATATTTAATAGCATAGAACCTTGACAGAAATGCAGGAACATAGAACAAATATTCATGTTTTGAGATTGAAACAGTAGGAGAGTACTTACCATGCGACCGTCCTCCTTAGGTATCCACTTTGAGCAATGATCGCACCAACTCCACCTCGTCTGTGCTCTGTGAACTGGTTTGTTAAGAATAAAATCGAGCATAGCATATTTTTTTAATGGATTATTTTTTTAAATCTGTGAACTGGTTTGTTAAGAATAAAATCGAGCATAGCATATTTTTTTAATGGATTATTTATTTATTTTTAAACTGCTTCAAACAACCTTTCACAATTAATTTATAAATTGAACAAGGCTAAAGTTGACTAGGCTGCCCCATGGAATAGTAAAGAGCTTGAACTATGTAAATGTTCAAAAAGTAGATTCAATATCACCATGTACACAAACTAAATTTTGGATAGTTTCACCAAAAGACGTAATTGTCAAAACACCACTATTACAAACATAAAAATAAAAGCAAAAACTTTAAATATTTAAGGTTCTCCTTTCTTTAGCATCTTTCCAGATGTCAAATACCCTATCCCATTCCACCATCGATGAATCAAGCCCTTTTAGAGACACCCGCATCAAGGCATCCAATGCAACTAATGATAGCTTTGTTCTTCGGACATCCTTTATTATGTTTTTTCTTGAGAATCCTCTCTCACAAGCAACTGTACTTGCAGGAATAGTAAGTATCGCCTGCCATAATTTTGACATGTGAGGAAAATTTGTATGCAACCTTGTAACATAAAAAATCCTCCATGCATCTTTCATGGATGATCCCTCACAATTAACACGAAGAGTGTCAACAAATGGATGCAACTCTTTCAAACAAGCCTCAAAATCAAATGTAGTTTTGTTTATTCACTTTGATAATAAGGATGTTGTAAGTGTTGAAAAATCTTTTCGAGCCAATGCTTTGAATTTCGTTCTCTACCATGAACATCCTATAAATAATGGCAAGGGCTAAACAATCTTGCTGAGTTGAAAAATGCAAGATCAGGGAATCTTGCGTTCAAATTATCTACGAGAGCTTGAACATAATCTTTTGCAAGTTGTTTGCAACTTTCTATTGAACCTTCAATACACGGTTTCCATGATTGTTTTTGTATATCAACACAATCAACATATGCATGTGGAATTGCTACAAATCGTAATTCATGCTTGTGAACAAGCCCCTCCTTATCAAAAATTTCTAGAAAGCCAAATTTAGAGGCATCTATAAATTTAGATAATAACATGTGCCATCTGCAAATGTGTCGCTTCTTAAAAACCACCTTTTCAAAGTGTTTACCGTGACATCTATGGCTGCCCCTAAAGAGCTGACATGAATGTACTCTTCTTGGAATTGCTTGTTCAACATGTTTAATTCACACATTATATCTACAAACATATGTAAACAAAATTGTACTGAAAAGATTCTTGCCTTATCATACCATGAGTCTTTTCTTTCATTTTTCCACAATGTCAATATGGGAGGCATAAGTGCAACAAGTCTTTCAATGACTTGTCCCCTTGAAAGCCATCTAACTCCATGGATTTGAAGAGTTTCAAGTTGCATAAGTTCCTGTAGAGCAATAAGTTGACTATTTCTTTTCGTAGAATTTTGCAGCCAAGAATATACCTTATTTGCTAATTTCTCAACAAATAATAATTCAGGTATTTTTTTTAAAGCATCTGATGTAGCTAAGGCTTCACGATGAGCAATGCAATGAACACCTACAAGATTAGGTACATCTTTCTTCAAGAAACTGATAAAACCATTTTCATTACCAACCATTGAAGAAGCGCCATCTGTGGAAACTCCTATCAATCTTTCCGTTGAAAGGCCCCTTGATTCCATTAAATGTTTGATTGCATCATAAGTTTTTTTCCCTCTTCCATCGCAAACATTTATGAGCTTTAAAAACTGTGAAATTGGAGGACCCAATCCTTTTGAGTTTAAAAACGTGGCATAAACCACAAGATGTTTTTCTAAACTACGGTCTGTACTTTCATCTAACATCAATGAAAAAAGGGGCTATTTAGAATTTTGGAATTTTGTAGCTCTTCAAGGTACTAAGATATAGCAAAAAGGAATTCTTTTGCAGCCATGTGATTTGTATATGATGTGTACTCTTTGTTCTTTGGCATATTTGGCGTGTGTAAAGACATTGTAAGCAAACAAAGAGATTCATATTTTGAAAGTGGTAGATCCTCTTGCACCATCCAATATACTAATTTCATAGTAGTGATGACTCTTTCTTTGTTCATATCATCAATGCATTCAATGTGTTCTGTAATAGACTTCGCCTTCTTCTCATTTCCACATATCCACTTTTCCAATGAGAGTTTATGAATGCTTGAATTAGCATGAACAATTATAGAATCATGCTGCAATGTAGAGAAACCAGTCCCAATTCCCCATGGCCCCATTGCCTTATGCATTTCACAATATATGCATTTCATAACTGTTTTTCCTTCATGCTTTACCTCTCTCAACCATTTATATTTAGTTTTCCACTGATCACGAAACTCTCTTTTTACTTTCATTTTTCTTTTCTTTTGGGTGCTAGGTTCTCCATGGTGAAATTCTTCATCACTTTTTTCATTATGCTCCAAGATATCATATTCTTCATTATGCCCCAAGACATCTAAATCTTCATTTAGATCAAAATCATGATCTTCTTTATCAGACAATGAAGCTTGAGATGTATTAGACCATCCAAATTTTTTTTTGATAGAAAGTTGATTCCCTTTTTTTGAAGACATTTTTGATATATAATACCTATATAATAAAAAGAAAGTATTTAGTATATATGAATTTCATTTCATCAACTAAAACCATATTAAAAAAATAATCTTGCACTGGTATGCTGCTAAAAATCCCAAACACTAAAAATAAATCTAAATAAATCATTTAATAAAATTATAAAAATACATCTTTAACAAATTCAATTAACTAATCCAACAAATGAAATTTTACAACAAAAATCCAAAACTAAACAATATAACAGAGCTGTTACAAGGACATTTATCTAATTGATCAAAAATGATATAACAAACTTTTACATGAATTGATATAAAAAACTTTTACATATACAATTTATTACAGTGAGAATGTTGGTGTACAACACAGTTAAACAACCCTTGTCAAAATCTTCGTGCAGTCCGACAATGAAAAGAAAGAAAATGGTCCGGTTCGTTGACACTCGGTAAATCAGAAAGCTGATGGTCTCACTGCAGACATGTTTTTCAAACTCAAAGGTTATGTAGTGGACTTTGTTATGGAGTGCGTTTTAGGTTTTTTTTGTTTTATTTGGAGATCATTGGTTCTCAATCAACACTCGTGGCCTGTGGGTAAGATGAAAGGATTGCACGTGAAGCATACAAATAAGTTTCAGTGAAAGGAAAAATCCACGTGAGTCAAATTGAAAAGATAAAAAAGCATTAAAATGATAGGTTAAACCATGGTTCGATGTATTAAAATCCATAAATTTGTTGGAGGTATAAAATTTCAAAGCAAAATAATTCTTCCATTAATTATGATAAAAAATCAAATTATATTAATGTCAATTTATAAAAAACAATAAAAGAATACATATAGAATAAAGAGTTAGAAGATGATATACTCACTGCAATTTGTATATATGGTGAAACAAAGTTTAAAATGTAAGATGGGAAGGTGTCATATCAATTTATTTGGTGTTCATTAACACTTTTGGAGTAATTGTGTGTGTGTGTTTTTTTATCATAATCTGCTCTCACATATTACCAGAAAAAAAAGCTAACAACGATATTTAGAAAAGCCGTAAAATGAGGAAACACATATTACCAGAAAAAAAAGCCATAAAATAAGGAAACACAGATACGAGAAAAAAGCCACAAAAGCCGTCAGAACTTATTTTTATATTCATAAAACGTGACAAGCGACCTTCATAAAGTTGATTCTGAAAAAAAAAAACCGAAACACTCTAAATATTTTTATTTACCCAAAAATAACTAGTAAAAGTAACACAATATCATTCATTCATATCATCGTACTAAACAGAGAGGAAGGCTACCTTATATGGATGCCAATTTCGCTAATTAAATGATATAAATTTAGAAAAAAACGCGTTTAATATAGACCGTTGCTTTAACATATGGTTACATTAACTAGGGTTTGAAGCGGCAAGATCCGAAAACCCATTAAACCCTAATCAGGGTTGCAGTTTACTCTCTTCTCTCAAGATGCCCGATACACACAACTCCGGCTACTCGGTGGAGTTCGCACAGAGATCGGAGCTTTCAACGTGAGAAATCGAGTCTCGTAATATGTTTTCCTCTATTTTCTGTAGTAGGGGTTCAGGTTTTTGTCAATATTTTGTTTAGAGGCACCCGTGGAGGTTAGAAACTGATTAAGTTCTCAACTAGGTTCTATCCAATGTAAGTTTTATAGCCTATATCAATTTCTGGATGTTTTATCGATAGGCTAACTATTCCTTGCGGTTTTATGATATTGTGCTTAGTTTGTAATTTTTTCTTCTTAGTTTATGTCTTCCACTAATTCACATTTGAATTCCTAATTTGTTTACTCAATATTATGTAAAATTTGGCACCACACAATTATATCATCCATCCATGAATCACTTCAAGAAATTACCAGCTATAACAATGTAGTTTTTATTTGTATAGAGAGAGAGGGAGGGATTTCAAAAACCTGGCAACGCAAAATTTAAGTTGGGCATTGTTCTTCCGCCACGACGATGTATATAAACTGATGACAGACGCTGAAAACTCAACAGAAATTGCACCAGACACACGACGAGAACGCGAATGCTATTGGGGTTGATGTTGGTTTTAACTGTGTGTAGCGTCTCTGACACAAAAGTCTCTGTATAGTTGACGACTAGG
Source organism: Pinus taeda (assembly GCA_000404065.3). Taxonomy (NCBI): domain Eukaryota; kingdom Viridiplantae; phylum Streptophyta; class Pinopsida; order Pinales; family Pinaceae; genus Pinus; species Pinus taeda. The sequence goes on from APFE030413061.1 coordinate 14,260, forward strand.
GGCCTCGGGCATAATGAAAATCCAACTGAGAGCTGGGACTCTTCATTGTCAGCGGCAACTGAGCACGCTTACCCGAAGTTTTCCGTTTAAATGTCGTGGAAATATGAAGAAAACCTGGGAAATTCCGAAAATATTTCTTAAGCGTTGGAACTTGGAAACCCATTTTGTAGAAAGATCTCTGGGAAATTCCCAAAATATTTTGTAAGCATGGGAAATCCATTTTGTAGAAAGATTTGAAAATATTTATTCATAGGTTATCCCTCTTGGCAGTACCGCGCAGTCCTGATGACATGACAAGGAAATTCAGTGCCAGGAAAGTTGTAGCACAGTCGTTTTTCTTTTCTGCCAAAAACCGTCGCCATTAGTGACATCTCTTTTATTATATGACAGATTGTTTGGTTCCAGAATTCTAGCGCAACCATGTTTTAAAGAAATTCTCCACTGTTTTTTTCACCTAATGAATTCCTACACAACCAAGTCAACTAGAATGAAAAGATATCTACTCGGAGGCTTCAAAGGGTATCTACTTGGAGCCTGTGGTAAGTTTCATTGTAAATGCTCAAGCGGTAAACCCGATTGTGAATTGAACGCTAATTGAATGCAAAATGCTAGCCTGAGGATTTAGTACGCATGTGGATGATCATATTTTTGTGAATTCAAGGGAGTGAGCACGACTGCAAGTTGCCCCAGCCGGACTCTAGACTTTGGAGATTATAAATTTATAACGTTACACAGACACTGTTACAGATTCACACCATATTTTTTTTTTTTGTGAATTAGACTAATTCTATTGAGTAAAATATAGTACAATCAAGACAAACAAGAGACCGACAGACCGGAAATGATGAAACCATCAACCTCGGTCCCGGAGAAAAAGAGATTCAATCTCGGAGCTACATCAAATAACTTGAGAGCAAAGACTGACTGACTGACTTTTACCCCACAGGGGCAGAAACTACAACACAATGTTTTTTCCCTTTCTTTTTATTGACTTTTGTCGAGCTATCATGGGGAGTATGAGCTAACACAACTTGAAGACTGGAATTATCTATCTTGGGGGTCTCCTTTTCTGATTCAGAAGAGGAAGTCTCATGGGCGCGTTTCTGGGAGATTACTCTGACCAAGGTATGCCCTGAGTATCTGTGGACGGAGCTGTCGGCTGAGGTGCCTGGTCCCGTTCTGAATCGCTTTCCTCATCCTCCGAGCTTGGGGAGTCAGAGCTCACTGCTGGCGGCAGAGAACAGGGGGTCCAATGCTTCGGTTTGGTTTTTGCGTAGTTGCTCTTTTTTGTTCTTGCAGTCAGCGATGGGCAGGAGTTCTGCAAGTGCCCTGTTAGGTGACAGTGGCGGCATCGGAAGGCAGTGTTTTCGTAATCTAGGATCTAGGTCCAAACAGTTTCATTGATCTTGAGATTGATTAGCTCTGGCAGTCCCTTGCTTAAATCTAGCTCCACACATATTCTAGCATATGTGTAGAGACCTTGCTGTTCCCTCCAGGAATCTCCCATTAAAAAGCTGCCCAAAGTATTGCCTATTTGCCTGTATACTGCTGTGTGCCATAGGTGTACTGGAAAATTTGGAAGTCTGATCCAGACAGGGGCTTTAGTGATGACTGCAGAAGCTGGGTCAAAATTTGGGAACCATGGAGTTAAGAAGAGTCATGTTGAACCCATGAACCAAGGGCCTTCTTCTAGGGCCTTTTCGTAGTGCTTAGGATTGTCGAACATAACTATAAAATATCCCTTTGCGCAGAAGAAAACCTTGAGTGGTGAGTCCAATTATCATTGATCCAGTCATAAAGATCCTTTGAGCGAGGCCAGAGCCCATTGAATCTGCAGATGATGGCCCTTTCAGCGAATTTTTGAGTGTCGTCTGCAAGGTCAGAGTGAGACATCTCAACAGAGGGAACCTCCTCCAACTTGTCAACCAAAAAAGGCTTGGGTTTGGGAGGTTCAGGAGAAATTGGTATCTCAGAGCGAACTGCAGCTTTGTAGGAGTATGGAGGAGCAGAAGAAGATTGACCTACAGCTCCACCTCTCAAACGAAGGGAAAACACTAAAGAGCTATTGTTTTTGATGCTATAAAAAGAGAGAGGAAGAGGATCATCGAGTTGTTTACCTTGAAAAATAAGTCTCTGTAGGGCAGAGGGGATCCCAAGTCAGTGTTCTAGATTTACTTTGAGGTTCTGCACCAGATCTGAAGGGTATTCCCATTGCAAAATGGTCTTGCCGAAGATCTGTGCGATTTGAACCTGAAAGGGGGCAGAGGAATTTTCATGAATTTTCTGGAGCAACACAGGGCCAGAGTCTTTTGGAACTCCCATCTCTTGACGCATATCCAGATCTGACCTCGTATTAGGTCGATCTTCCGTTTGCATGTCTAAGTTTTCAAACCCTCTGCTCGATCTATGCTCATTGCCACTGGTCTGCTGCCTGGGTTCTGGCTGTTCTCGAATAGTGGCTAGATCGATTAGATCAAGGCGGGATCTGCAATGTTTGGGCCGTTCCATGGAGAGAGGGAGCAGATCTATGGCTGCTCCGGCTGTCAAAGTGACGATATCCCCAGGGGTCTTTACATTAACAGCAGAAGTAAGAAGAGAAGCCAGTTGTCGGCGATCAACTCCCATGGACACTACCTTCTCAACGCACTAGGCTGCAACGAGGGCTGCAGCCGATGCCACGGCCATGCTCATCTTCGACTGTCCCC
>APFE030413063.1:0-23427 GCA_000404065.3 Pinus taeda
CATCAAGCTACTGCCACTCTTGGAATTGCCTAAGGAAAGAGTTACTCAACTTTGAAGGGGCACAAAATGATGTGAGTCTATTGGGTATGGGATCCCCCAAGGGATGTTTTGGGGATTAAAGCCCATATTTTGACTAAATCCGATGTAAAGACTCCGTGTTTTGTGAGCGCGGAACGCGAGCTTGTAAATGAGTCATAGGGTTGTCCGCCCTAATTTTTGTAATATAATTTCGGATTTAGAGATCTACCCATGGTTCGCGGACCATGGCATTGTATAAATAGAGTGAGGCTTTAAGTTGTCAATCACCGAATCAATTTAGAAATAAAGATGAAGAATTGAGTCTTGTCTGAAGTGTAGAGTTGAGTCTCGAGTCGTAGAGTAGGAGAAGGCTTTACAGCTGAGTGCGCAGAGGCCTAGTAGTCCACAGTTGAGTGCGCAGGGCAGGTTGAGTTTGTAACTGATTGGAACATTAACAAAGAGAAGTTTTATACCATTCCTGTGTATTTATTTACTATTTTCTGCATTGAATGTATTGGGTATAAATTACATTTATGTTGTTTATATGATGCATGAACTTATATGATTATGTTGATTAAGTGAATATAAGATAAAGTATTTCTTTACCCGAAGTTAACTAACAGTTATAAGAAGATAAGTAAGATCGGCGGTGTAACTTGAGGAAATAGCGCAGATCACTGCCTTAGTAGCGCGAAAGCACCTCAGTGCCTTGTTAAGGCTACATGAAGGCGATTATAACAGATTGCGAAGGCCTTGCAGGTCAGGGCAGTGTACAAAGTGACCTGCGCAAAGGTATTCACAGTTGGACTAAATTGACCCCTCAGACATCTCAAGGGTGTGGAAACTTGGTTCCAGCATCCCCACATACTGCTTTGGGTGAGACCTCAGTCTGCGCTCTGTGGGCTATTTCCGAAAGGGCCAGTAGTGTAGGGATTTGTTTGGTTAATTAACTCCGAACCTGGGTCAGGCCCCATCAAGCCAACAAATTTTTTCGTTGTTGGGACCGGAATCTACATAGAGATGTCTGATGTCGTATCATTGGAATCCAACTAAGAAGGAAATTGAAGGTTGGTTGGACAGGAGAATTCATGATTTTGCGACGTAGGAGAACAAGAATCCGTGATTGACAAAAGAAGCATTGCTAGACTGCTACCTATACATAGATATCCATGAAATCTTCTTCGTATCTTTCCCTACTGAATTGTAAGAATGGATCGTGAAGCTAGCAGATAGCCAAGGAAGGTGGAAGCTCGACAATCCTATTGTGTGGACCCTAGAGTTGGTGCGCATATTCGAAGTATTGGAGGATAAGATCACACGTGTTATTGATCACTAGCTCAATCGGATTATAGGAGGATTCATTACTGAGTTCGCGGTAGATACTTCAGTCAGCTACAATGAGGAAGAGTGATGCTTTCTCAAAGGATCGCAAGGTAAGTACGTAAAGTCTCTGAATACTTGGATTAAAATGTTATTGTGTGAAAAGAGGTTTATGCAATTACCTTGATGTTCAGAGCTACGCGAAGTGGAAAAACCTACAGAAATGGAGGAAGTAAGGGACTAGAGAATAGCCCTTTGATTTCACCTCCGCGAGGGGACGAGGAAGAGCTCGCGAAGGTCTCTCCGTGAAGTGCAATCCATTTGAGAAGGCAAAGGATTCTGTGCATACCACCCCCACCCACATCGCCACCAGCTTCACCGCCCTCACCTCCATCGTCACCCATACCACCTTTGCCACCACCGCGTGTCAATATGGTGAGCACGATAAAGTTGCCTGTGTTCAAGGGAGTAGGAAATGAGGATCCGAACCAGTTTTGGTTCGTAATATGAGCCGTATGGGAAGTACAGGGAGTTACAGATGACAATATAAAGAAAGCGACACTAGTTAGCACCCTACAGGACCACGTGCTGACTTGGTATATTAAGCAATCTAATGACAATCTGAATGCAAAAATCGCAAATATCCAAATTGCGCTAAATAAGGAATTTAGCAGACCGAAGTCAGAGGCACAGTGGATCATTGGATTCAAAGAGATCACAATGCTACTAGGCAAGATTCCTTGGGAGTTGGATCAGAGGTTGAAGTGTGCAATTCGCGAAGCTAATATGAATCTGACGGATGGACAACATCGCAAATGGTTTCTAGCATCGCTAATGCCACATTTAAGGAGCGCGCTATCATAACAAAAGTTAACAACTCAGGTAGAGGCCTTAGAGATCGCGATGAGACTGCATGAGACCCCGATGTAAGATCCTAGCTTGGGAGTTCAGCAAATCCACGCGCAGTTGAAAAACTTATGCCTTGAGATGCAGAGTCTGAAATAGGACAGGACAGCTCGACCAAAAGTGCGCGAAGAGGCGTGGTGCATAAAATGCAAGGGTCGGGGTCATGATAAGGACCATTTCCTGGTGTTCACAAATTACCTCGCAGGAGGAGGACTGATGCCGTTAAGACTGGAGGCACACGCAGGACCTAGCGCGACACCTACTTTGTGGTGTGCAATTTGTTAAATAGGAGGGAAACACGCTACAGACAACTGCCATTTGTTACAGAAGTACACGCAGAATTTTCAACAATTGTTCTATAACTTTTGTAGGTCAATGGGACACGATGAGCACACTTGTAGAAGCTATGAGTTGATGATGGATAGAACTCCCACCTATAGAGTTCATGCCAAATCGTGGCCCTTAGACCAAAATGTAGGAGTGGCATGAACAGGATTTCAGGGGCGTGAAGAGGCCGAGGTGGAGGAGGACCTGGAAGAGGTCGTGGACAAATGATATGCTAAAATTGTGGAGGTCCAGGACATTATGCCCATGATTGTACGAACCCAACGTATCCATCATGTCTATAGTGTACCTTGTTTGATCATGAGACAAAAGATTGTCCTACGTTGATAACTAGGATACATGACAAGGGAGTGCTACCACCTCCCTCGACTCAAAACCTGCAGATGATGAGGTCTAAGTCGCGCGAGGAAGATCTAAATGTGAACATCGTGCTTCGAAGTGGAATCGTGATGGGAGATGATAAAGGAAAATAGCCTGAAGATAGTACTTGGGTTCGCAAGGCTATGACAAAAGAAGCAGAGTTTGATTTGGAGCACGCTAAGGAAACCTTCATGGAAGCTAAGAAGAGCTTCGTTGATGCCTCCACTTCAGGAAGCAAAGATAGACTGGAGCTAGAAATGGACCCATCTATGCTTAGGACGTTCTTGTAAACAACATGAAGCTACTGCGTGACAATAAGGTTGTAAAAGGATTGCAGGAAATCATTAACAGATGTGTTAGGACTGCACCAAGAGAATCGGGCATGGTCTGGAAGATTGGAAAGCATAAGACAAGGACGGGAAGAGAAATGAGGTTAATCGCGCAAATTGAAGAATATGAGATGGACCAAGTAATTCTAGATTTAAGATCGGACGCAAGCGTTTTGCCGAAGCAAACATGGGAGCGCATGGGGAGGCCTATGCTGCAATGGTCTCCTATTTAGCTGCGAATGGTGAACTAGCAAAAGATAATACCCATGGGATGATTGCAGGGAATCATTGTGGATATTGAGGAAGTGAGCGCGCTAGCAAACTTTGAAGTAATAGAGATTGTTGATGACAACAATCCCTACCCCGCGCTCTTAGGAATTGATTGGCCATTGACATGAACAGGGTGATTACTCTAAAGAAGCGCAAGATGTTTTTTGAAAAGATGTCTCTGTGTGTAGTTATACCTTTAGACCCTGTTGAAGGATTGCGCTATACAGAGTTGGTGCGCGACTATGAAAGTGATGATGATTTGGACTACATCTACAAAATAATTGCGCGAGAGAAATATTGGGTAAATCCCACCATGGACGGATGGATCTCATGGGAGCACGAAAGCTCCTGTATGTCGGATTCTGATGAGGAGATAAAGCGATGGTAGAACCGATTACACGAGGTAACCATGTTGAACTGTAATATGATGACAAGATTGCTACACTGCATATCGATGGAAGTGAGGGATCTACCTACTTATGATAGGTTAAGTGAGGTAGATACCTTCTTGGACAAATTTGAAAGGGAGGTTCCAGAAAAGCAATGCTTCTAGGCTTTGAATTGGGTATTACGCGCTACACTCGCTAGGTGGTGGGGTACACACAAAGGAAGCTTTGAAGACTGGCATGCATGTAGGAGGATGATGCACACACAGTTTGGGAAGCCTAAAGTGCGATTGGCTGATAAATACAATGGACAGGATGGTTTGCGTGTGCATCTGTCTAGGTGGGTATAGGCATATGACGAAAAACCTACGCGGATGCACATGAACTTCGCATTGGGAGATACGGTCAATAAGCATGTGTTGGGGGGGAAAATGTGCCAACAACTCCTTAAATTGGAATGATAGAATGTGGAGAGAATGACCGCGCAGAAGGTTATCCACGTGGAAGCATTTAACAAGGTGTACAAAGCACTGAACAAGGTATGTAGTGCGCAGTGAAGTGATTGGAACTTGCATATACTAGTAGTTTTATGGGCTTATTGGACAACGTGTAAGAAACTGATGTGACAAACACCTTCTAGGCTAGCCTATGGAGCAAATGTTTTAATGTTGATGGAGTATATCATGCCTAGTCGACGCATAGCAGCTTCCATGGATATGATGGATTGCAGAGCCTTGGAAGAAGGGATCGCGCAGTTGGAAGAACTCGAAGAAGAATGCTTGGGACCTGATGAAGAGATCTAGTAGGGTCATCTTAGGCTCCATGAACTCATGAATGAAAGAGCTTGGTTGAGGGAGAAAAGCTCCATGGCAGACGCAAAAGTCTAGAAGCTTGAGGAAGAAATAAAGATGGACTTTCTTGATAAAAAGACCATGGTAATAGAACAGGATGAGCACAATTATGTTAGCAAACTTGGGGACTAACACTGAGAGTTTATCAGTTTAATGCATTGGATGGGACTGTATGGTATTAAGGAAATCACAGATGGTTGCACAGTGCAGTTGATGAAGTCAAATAGCAAACTCTTCTTAGGGAAAGTAAATGGCAGTCAGTTGAAGCCATACATAGGTGGCTCGGCTTGCTGACTAGCTGCAGGAAGTATAGTCTTAGCACTCCAGGCAGTTGAAAGGAGGTGCGAGACTATAAACCACTATGCCTAAGAGTTGCACGATGTCAGGACTGTGCGCAGGAGCGAAGTGTCACAGGGTTCGCGACAACGCAAGGGTAGCTGCGCTGCCACATAGGTTGGCTGGAAAGTGACTATTGTAGTCACTATTCATAATGTGATGCTTGGTTTAAGACCAAATGGAGCGGGCAACAGACATTTAAGGCAAACTTTATGGGCTAGATTTGGGAAAATCTGCCGCCAAGGGAGCATTAATGGACAGGTTTTGGGGGGAATGGTCGAATTCGAATTCAAAAGGCACTGTAAATTACAAAGGGGTGCCCAACAAACAACACTTGGCCATTTGAGAAGTGAGGTATCATGTGCCCATAGATTTCTAAACCTAGACCTGTTTGACCTGTTGGAGTTGAAGGAGTTACCTGAGCAGTTGAGAGATTGGTGGAACATCTATATGACAGTGTCTGGAGAAGCCATGGATATAGGAGAAATGACCTGTTGGCTTGTTGGGGCCTGACCTAGGTTCAAAGTTAATTAGCCAAACAAATCCTGTACTACTAGCCCTTTCAGCAACAATCTGCGGAGCGCGGGCTGAGGTCTCACTCGAAGTAGTATGGGAGGGTGCTAGAATCAAGTTTCTGCACCCTTTGAGATGTCTGAGATGTTCGACTAGTCCCACTGTTTGTCCCTACATGCAGGACGCTTCGTGCACTCCTTTGTTTCTCACGCCTTGATACACTGCCTTCGCGTAACCCTAACCAGGGGTTGTGGAGCTTCTGTGCTGCTAGAGCTACGCTCTATGCTATTACCCGAGATCTTTCTTATCTTCCTATACCAGTTAATTACCTCCACGTACTTGGATGTCTTATGTTATAATTATTTATACAAAACATTCATATAAGTTCGCGCAACAAATAAACAATATTTTGCAAATTATACCCAATCATATATTAAAACATGAAAGGATGCACAAAAATATGGTAAACTTCTCTTTATTGATTCTTCCCATGATTACAAACTCAACATGCCCTGCTCACTTAGCTGTAGGGGTCCACGCACTCAGCTGCAGACTACTAGGCCTCTGTGCACTCAGCTGCAGAGCCTTCCCCTACTCTACGACCCAAAGACACACTTTACATTTTTACTCAATCACTTAGACTTCTCATGCTCTTATGCTCTTCTCTACACTTAGAGCTTCACTATATTTATACAATCCCGTGGTCTGCAGACCATGGGTAGGTCTATTAAGCCAACGTTACATTACAAAACGAGGGCAGACAACCCTGTGTCTCTATCATAATTTTGTGCTCTACACCCACAATTTGCGGAGCTTTTACTAAAGGATTTGGTCAAAACTTGGGCTTTAAGCCCCAAAACATGCCTTGGGAGGATCCCATGTCCAACACGCCCCCAACACAAACATCGTGACTAGCCCTTGAGTCACTCTATCGGCGTGGAGATCTTTGCACGAAGTCCTTCCAACTCTGCTCGAACTGTTGCAAGGTCGGCAGTGCTCTGAGCTGCTGCCTGCTGGATCTACTGCATGCGTTGTTCCGAGACCATGGTGTTGGAAGTGCTTCTCTACATTTGTGCCTGTATCCCTTGCATTTGTGCGAGCTTGCCTTCAATTTTTGCTGTGATGGTGAAGGCCTCATCGATCCAAGCTTGAACGCGGGCCTTTAGGACTGCTTCCTTGTGTCGTGCCGCATCTACTTATTCTTTGATTTCCTTGGCCTTTTGCATCCACATAAGCCTCTGAGTGAGGGCCACCGTCTACGCAGTTCCTTTGACATTGTCATATGGTTGTTGGAGTTCTCGCACCTCTGTCTCTAAGTGCTAGATGTTGGGGTCCTCCTGCAGATTTGTGAGGAACTCAAATGACTCTTCCAACATGCTGGTGCAGTCTCGCACTACACTACCAATCTCATCCAGTATCGCTGTAGTAGTGCTAGTGCATTGTTCTCTGACTTTCGGAGGGGTGGACAACTACGCCTTTAACCGCATCTCGGTGATCTAAAGGTTCATCTCTAGCTGAATATTTGTCATTTCCTCCCGCACCTCCAGCACCCCTACTGCTAGCCTGTGGATGCGCACCTCTACTTCTGTGTCTGCTGGGATGGCCAGCTCCAGGATGCTTTGACAAGCTTTATCTAGTACCTGTACCAACTATTGATTATGTGACACTACTTCATCGCGCTGCAAGCTCAATTGTTCCATGTTGGTTTTCTGCTTGTTGAGGACTTGTAGTGAGTAACCCTCCCTAGCCTGTAGTTCTGAATTTATCCCATTGTTAAGCGGATAAATCGTTCTTGCAGACAAGAATGATCTCCCTAGTATCAATTGATATCTAGCAACAAATAGGACAAGCAAATCTAATTTTCTCTAAACACATTACAATTCATTAATAAAAACTAAGAGGTGTTTTAGACCCTACCTAAAGTCCAACGCTAGTTTGTGGCAGCCTTGCTCCAATAGCTTCAAAGAGTTTCCTTTTAATAACCTGCAAACACAAACAATCACACATCAAAGAACACCTGCCTAGCTAATATAATAAATCATGTTCATCATAGTGATCAAGGAGTCTATGAAATAAACCATTAAACATAGCTCATTGAGAAAAATAAACTTGATTGTATTAACTTTGAAGAAGAAGAACTTTACAACCTTGGTGCCTTGATGCTGTACAAGCTCTTCCTAGGGTCCAAGCAGGAATATTCTCTACTTTGACAAGCCTCACTCTCTTCCAAATGACATCAAAAGGTATGTGATCTTTCCTCTCAAAATCTCAATAAGGAAGACTAAGTTCCAACAACATTTACCCTAAAAAATATTCAGCTTTCAACCTCTCAAGTAACCAACCCAAAGCTTCATTTTATAGTGTAAGGGAAGGAGGTTACAGGTCCACCATTGAAGGGATAGAGTCCTCCTTCAAGGGGATAAGCTCCTCACATCAAGGGGTTAGCTCCTTAAGGAATGGGATGCATGCACCCTCAAGGAGCGAACTTGCCAGCGCAAGATTCCCTCTAGAAGCTTCCAGAATTGACTCAAAGTGAGTTTTTAAGAATAAACTTTTGCATTTTTAACTTTTACAGGGGTTCGCACCCATACATGCAGATACAGAGCGGCCAGGTGTGCAGGGGACATGACCAGTGGGTGCGGCACCACAAGTAGGCTAAGAGAAAGTGCAAAACCAGAGTTTTAGAGATTTTTAAGGACTTCCTCTCATTTTCAAGCTTGATATGCAGAGCTGAGGTTTAAGAATTGCAAAGGAGGTGTGTATGAGTGGTGATAGACTCATATTGATTACAGAAAGTCATGGTGACAATTTTTCGTGTAACAAATTGCCCCCTAAAGTGTGAAGTCTGTAAAAGATGAGGATGGTTTTATCATCTATGAAGAGTGAAGTGCTTTATCATTTCAAGGATCTTCCTGTGGATACCCCGGTCGGAACCTGTAAAAACATTCAATGCAAAATATATATAGATAATATATATATATATATATATATTTTATATAATATATATATATATATATATATTATCATATCATCTCTTAGGTAGGCATTCCCATACTCAGATCAAAACTGACTAGAAATTATCTAAATTGTCCTGATACAGGAATGATTTTGTAATACATCACAAGTATAGACACATGTAGACACAGTATGGACGCAGCCATCTGTTTATGAATAGTCCACTGTATAATGAATAACAAAATTCCTCACAGCCTGGATGGTGGAAATTAGATCCAGGGTCTTCATTTCTGCTTCTTGAACTAGTACAATTCTATCCATGTGAATGAATGTGTCGAAGTCGAACATGGTAGAAACCACTTGATTACCGGTCAATGATGTAAATCGTTAACAAGTGTGAGAGGAACCACCAATAATGTCAATGGCCCTCAAAGTACTCAGCACAATCCATGAAATGTGAATGAATGAGTCGATGTCAAACACGTCATAGAATCCTTTGATCGAAGGTCAATGATGCAACCTGTCGTCAAAGGCAGGAAACCTGTCATTGATGCATGCAGATTCCAAGGTACTGATGATTTCTAGATCATCTTTCTAGATACTGAGTTGGAGTCGATAGAAAGCGATCCGTTGCATGCAAGCCCACAACACGAAATCATAGATCAAGTTTTGAAGAAATGTATTTGGCAAGGACTAACTCAGGGATGGTCAAGATGGATGACAGATATTTCGCAAATGAATGGTTTATTTGAACCGACCTCTTGAACACATAACGACACTACAGATGGTTTGGTTACAATTGACCCAAAGCTAATACCCGGAAACTGGCTGAAGACTTTCAATATGGTTTGATTCACTATTAGGTAAAGGATTTCCCCACCCAGGTGAACGAAAAAGTTTTGTGTTCAAGAGTGGTTGACTGCTTTTCAAAAGACAAAGTATAACAATCAGGTTCATTTTTCTCTCTTTTCCCCCACCATTTCTGGCGAGTACCTCTTTATTTTTGACAAGCTTGAGGAGGATAACATTTTCTTGGTTATAAGCTCATCCTTCGGATGAGTCCAACTTAGTTTAAGATTCGAACCCTAAGAAGGAGTGGTCCGTTCCTATTTGTAATTGAACAAGTGCTTTACTGTTAAATTTTAATGAGTCTAGTATAAGAGAAACTCGACGTTTTTCAATTTTAGGGAGTCATAAGAAAAACTTAAGAAAACTCCATGGTTGTCCTTTTTCGTAAATTTCTATCTCCTAATCCTGAAAAAAGTATAAAATAATACTTGAGAGAACCGCTTGACCATTATGATCAAGGATCAATTTTCATAATTAGTGCCTTCAATCTGAAAAAGTAAAAAAGCGAACAAAAACACGTCATTTTATTACCAATATCGAACTTGAAATGACAAAAGTCCGGCAATCGTTTCATGTTTATACGGTCAGAAAAGAGCTGTAAGTGGACCATCTTTTTAATTCTGTTATAACGAGTCTAAAAAGAAAAACTCAGCAATCTTTTCATATTTTACAAGTCAGAAAATAGCTTAAAGAGGACTCCTCTGTGTTTTTGTTGAAAATGACCAATTTTCCCTGAACACCCAATATTCTGCACAAAAACTGCAAACATTACTCATATCTATTTAAAAATTAATAAAAATGTACCAAAAGTGACCTTTTTAAAGTGAAAAATAAATAAATTAAAAATTCATTTATTCAAAAAATCTTATAAAAAGGGCTTTTACAAGTTCATTTTCACCGTTTGGCTTTGGAGTAAAAAGTAAGAGCTTTTGGTAAGAAAACTTCATGTGAAGATTGCAGAAAATCCGACTGTTGGAATTGGGAACCGTCCTCTCCAAGTAATCGACACCGTCCCTGACTTCCATTTCATTCATTTCATTTTCATTTTTAGGGCTTTAAAATTCATTTTTTGAGGAAAATTATGGTTAAAAATCGCTCGCAGTGGTTTCGCGGGTGTAGCATGTAAACCGTGCAAACCCCAACTTTTTTGTACAAACAAAACAGTTCGGGTCCCCAACTTGCCCTTAAGGATGATTGCGAACCTATGCACTGTCCCTAACATGGTGGGTGTGGACCCCACCAAACGCGTTTTGAAACCCTATAATTTCTCATTTCCGCCCAAATGTTTTGAAATCACAAAATTCTAAACCGTCTAATTTTCAATGCAGATAGACAAGATGCTTAATTGACGGGAAAGAGAACACGAAGATGTGGATCAAGCCGCATTACTCCATCCACCTTCAATACAGGCTTTAAGATCATGAGGACTACTGAAAGTTTGGGCCATACGTGGCATGAGGGCACAGGTAGACTTTCCACAATGGCTGGTGGACAGGTGGAGCACGCAAGACCAGTGTTTAATCATTGGAGGACACCGGCTCGAAATCGAGCTAGAGGACATTTATTTTCTGACTGGTTTGCCGAAGAGAGGCGAAGGATTATCTCTATTCGGATCTAGGCCAGGTGGCCAGTCTGTCACTAGTCTCCAACTAGAGTTTTGCAATGTCCAAACTGCAGACAAACGGATAGATGTTAAGACCATCACCCATCCTGAACTTAAAGTGATCGCATTTACTGTCACCAGACTGTGCGGAAGCACAACATTGCATTTAGCTACTAGTTCCCAGATGCGCATGGCAGTAGACTGCTTTCGAGGCACCATCTTCAACTGGTGCGATGTTGTGTTGGCCAATGTGAAAGGCCAACTAACTAGGGCAAAGGATGGACAGCTAAAGAACTTTGGATATGGTTACTTAGTTGTGAGCTTTTCCCTAGAGAGGGTACCTATGTTGGTTCCACAGTAACTTACCATTGAGGTTGGACTTCCTTGAGATCCCAGGATTATGCACTGGGTTGCAGTCATGGCCCGCCATCCTAAGGAGGGCATCGAGGTTGTTCAATTCTCACCTGAGTATTTTTGCTGGTTGGGAAACCAACTTTTCATGATATAGGACTTTCCATATGCTGGGATGGATTATCGTGGTGATCCAGACATGGCTCTTCCACCAGGAGAGCAATGGGATGATACAGGTAAAAAAAAATTCAACTTTTTCTAAATTATATATATTTTTTGTTTTCAAATCGTCCAAAAACTGATAGTAAAATGTTTTAAATGCAGATGTGGGTCCATGACGACCAGTCGCTCTCCCGCCCTATGAGAGAAGACACCTAGCTGCTGCGGCACCGGCCCCACAGGACCAATCAACAAAGACCTTGGCCGAATTGGAGAGTCATCTAGAGCGCTTAACAGTAGATATTCCAGAGACTAGCACAGATGATATTCCTCTTAGGCTTCAACACTATGTGATTGGGGTCCCAGGACCTTTTAGGAGGTTTCTTTGTAGGGTAGCTCGAGTAATGGTTTCTTATCGTGATCATCGTCAGGGATAGGATGATCACCTTTATAGACTTCATATGACATTTATATCTTTTTGTGCTATCATTTTTGCCAATCATAAGGTGTTTTTCAACCTATGATCGAAGACGATGTATATTTTGACACACTTCCATGCTATGATATATCGCTATTACTGGTTATCTTGTATAACATGTCTATGGGATGCTTTTAAATTTACTATCTTGATTATTGCAAATGTCTATTTAACATTTGAAAAGAAACTGCATCTGCTAATGTATTTAAATATCTTGGAATATGTTGATATTCAATGTAGTCAAATTCACGTTCCAAGAGACGAACTCTCAAAAATAATATTAACAATACTGGATTTCTAATGGCATAAACCCTGTTAAGCTGTAACACAATGAGTTTAGGATATAACCTTACAATCAAACTCCAAATCCCAAATGAGATGGATTTAGATAATAACTCAATCATTGCACTACACTCTATAATGTTATTCATTGTTTGACCAAGGCTTACCCCATGCAGAGATACTAACTCGTTAGAGGGTGAATAGATAACCCAAGCTGCGGAAGAAATATTTTGTGTACTACGACAGGCACCATCAGCAAAACCAATGTAATTTTGAGAAGACGCCGACATCTGCAATATCAAGAGTAAAACCAAGGTAAGGAGGAATAATGACAAAACACTCTCTAAACTAGGCACATTTTCCGATCTAAAACACAACAACTAGAAAGAAATCTATTCTAACCAAAATATCCACACCAAACTTTAAGGATAATATCTTTTCAGTTAAAGCCCATTTCTGGGTTTACCTAAAGAGACACCGTCAAAATCTACTAATTCATAGGCCCCTTTAGCCAGCTTTCACTTAACAACAAAAGGACCATGCCACATGGGTACGAATTTTCCAGCCCCTAGCTTATCGTTAGCTTTATCATATAATAAAACTAGGTCCCCTTCCGAAAAATTACGAGGTGTAACATTTCGATCATACTGAGCTTTTATCCTTTTTGCGTGAGTCTCGATTGCTAAAGCAGCATCACGTCAATTCTCATCTAATTGAGCTAAGTACAAAAAATGTTTTTCCTCTTCAAAAGTGGCTGGAAGTAATTCTATTTCTATTTGCAATGACGGAATTTCATATTCAATGGGTAACATGGCTTCCAACCCGTAAACGAGTTGAAAAGGAGTGAACCCTGTTGATGTTTTGACTGAAGTTCGGTATGCCCAAAGTGCTGAAAATAATATGTTATGCCAATTTGACCGATGAATACCAATGATTCATCGGATCATGGTGACTAGAACTTTGTTGATTGCCTCAACCAGACCATTAGCCTGTGGGTAATATGGAGTAGAGCTATCGTGACGTAGGCCAAGTTGATCTACTAGCTTTGTCATCATGATGTTTCGGAAATGGCTCCCATGGTTAGTGATAATCGCTTGAGGAGCACTGAACCTAGCAATTATATGATTGAAAACGAAAATAACAACAGTTTTACCATCTGTCAAAAATGTAGGCATCGCCTTGGCCCACTTGGTAAAATAATCTATCGCAAGGATAATATCTGCATGCCCCCCAGCTGAGTGAGGGTTACATGTAATAAAATCGATACCCCATTTTGCGAAAGGACCAACGACAATGATAGGGTGGAGAGGAGCAATATTAGCATGCATCTTACGATAAAAAATTTGGCAATTGTGGCATTTCTGGACTGCCTTGATACAATCTTTAAATAAGGATGACCAGAAATAACCAGCGCGCAATATCTTTTGGGTTGTGGCATACCCAGACATATGACCACCACACGCTCTAGAGTGACAGTCATTCAGAACCTTTTCAGCTTCCTCATGAGTTAAACAACAATGGAAAACAGAATCCACCCCACGACGATAGAGTGTATCTCCAATAATTTTGTATTGTTGGGATTGGAAACAGATTTTCTTTCACTGAGATCGTGAAATTTCAGGGTTGAAAAGATTGGGCTTGGAAATAGACAATTATATCCCCATATCATGGATCAAGAGTACTAATAAGAAACAAAGATTCATCTGCAAGGGATTCTTTTGCCACAGTTTCGGTATCAGTATGAGGGAAGTTACACATCAACTCCACGAAAACCAAAGACTTCTTTGACTTGAATTTTTCAAATTCTAGGTCAAATTCCTGCAAGATAACAATCCATTTGGAATACTTTCCCCCTAGCAATTGTTTAGTAAAAATGTACGTCATAGGGTTACTGTCAGAAAGTACCGTGGTTTTGCGTAGTAGAATGTAATGACAAAATCGCTGGACAACTTGAACAACTGCTAGAGCCAATTTCTCCACATGCAAATACTTAAGCTCAGTTGGATTCAAAGTTTGACTAAGATAGTAAATCACATGTTCAACATTGAATTCATCTGCATGAACTAAAACCATTCCAATGGTGGAATGAGAAGCGGCGAGGTACAAAAACTAATCCTGGTTGTAGTTGGGAGGATGCAATAACGGTGCATGGGTCAGCGCATGTTTAAGTGCATTAAAATTTCTAAGCTATCTCATCCCAGAAGAATGGAGTGATCTATTTCAATAACCTGGTAAAACCTTTCGTTATCTCAGCGTAGTTAGGAATGAATCGACATAAAAAGTTTGCTTTCCCTTGTACAACTTTGAAGTTGGCGAAGAGTCGAAGGCGAAGGTAATCTAACAATGGCTTCAACCTTCGAGGGATCGACACGAATGCTGGCTTTTGAAACAACAAATACCAGTAATTGACCCATTTCTATACAAAAAACACATTTGTGTGGATTCAACCTTATTTGATAATTCCTACATCTCATAAAGATGGCTCGTAAATGAGTGAGATGATCATCTCTACATAATGAATGAGCAGGTAAATCATCAAGATAAGGCTGCACAATGTGCTTGATGTCGTGAAATGCGTAAGACATAGCCCTTTGAAAAGTTGCTCTGGCATTCTTCAACCCAAAAGGTAATTTGCAATAAGCAAAGGTCCCCCATGGACAAATGAAAGCCGTTTTTGGTTGATCAACAGGGAGTATGTTAATTTGATTGTAATCGGAAAATCCATCCATAAAGGAGAACATTTCACTGCCGGTACAATCATCAATTATTTGATCGATATAGGGAGTTAGATAATTGTCCTTTGGACAAGCTCGATTAATATCCCTATAATCAATACATATTCGTATTGTTCCTTGTTTTTTGTTAACAGGAACAATATTCGAACCCAATCCATTAAATGGATCTGATATATAAAACATGCTTTAAGTAATTTTTCAACTTCAGCTTTAATAGCAGCAACTTTTCGTGGGTGAACCTGACGCAAACATTGCCGGATGGGTTTAGCATCTGGGTAAGTTTTGATTTCATGGACAACAATTGATGGATCGATTCTGGGCTTTTCTTCGTATGACCAGGCAAACACATCGCGGAATTCTTGAAATAGGGCTTTATAAGTTTGGATTTCCTCGTCCGTACAAGAAGCACCTATATGAATTTTTTCAATAACTTCGGATTTCACTGAAATGTCAATAGGAATAGTTCGAGAAATGTTTCCAAAATTTAACTCTAAATCAGAATGTTTCAATGGATTCTATGGTTCCTTGACATAATCAGTGGTAGAAATAGACGAGAAATCATTTTCAAAATGATCAAGCTCAGGTAAAAATGGAGATTGATGATGAAGATCTTCCCATGGTAAATGATCAATAGATAAAATCTCACGAATCTGCTCATTAGTATGAATAGTTTCATAAAAGGTTGTTGAATCTGAGGTTGAGATTGAAAGTGACTCCTCATGGACCACATTCATTGGATCAATTTCGGTTGAACTAGAGTCGGAAAATGACTGTACCGCCTGATATGCAACTTCAAATGGACTCAAGGGCATGGCATCACTAAATGAGTCCACCTCATAATCGCAAGGAATGATCCAAGGATCATCAAGAACAATAGTGTCTAATGAAATCATATGAATGGTTGCAAAAGGAGGCGATACGTTCAGAGGAGGAAAGGAAAAAGTTCCTAGCAAACCAGAATCTTTGACTAATCCCACCCCAACATCCTTATAAGGGATAGTTGTTTTATCGACATGTTGAATACTCTCAGAAGAGGCTAGGTCGGATGAAAAGTAAGTCAACTGATCTATTGTAATGATATTTTCATTATAATGGAATTTTATGAACCGAAAGACCAATGAAACAATAACAGTCATCGCGTAAGACCAACTGCGACCCAAAAGAAGGTTTTAATCTAGAGGGGCATCAACCACCTCCACATCTAGATTAACAGTTTTGCCTTCTACCCCTATAGGTAAATCCTGCAGAATGCCATAAGGATGAAACCCTCAGCCATCAAAAGCCTTCAAAATTGTCGGGGATTGGTTAAGTGTTGGAGAACCAAGCGATTTCCAACACGAAATCGACATAATACACGTTGAAGCTTCCTCATCAATTACGGTCAGAAAGCAAGGACTGTGTTTGACTAACACTAGGATCTGGAAAGCCATTTGATGAGGTAAGTGAGGTGTACTATTTTCTAAATCGAAGATTATGAGGTTGGAATCCTAAACATCAACGGCTCCTATAGCAGACAAAATCAATTTACCTATGCTGGACATGATTGCAACACCTCCAAAGCCGACATTGTTGAAGGAGATATAGCTAAATCTTCAACAATGTTAAAGTTCTGAGAAACTCTCGCATGTGGATTAAAAGCTAACTTCCGAAGTATACCTTTTGCAGGCGGTTTGATTACTAAGTCTGGATTAGGTTTCTCGATCTGTAGCGGATCAAAACCAAGAGGAGTTGAAGTTG
Organism: Pinus taeda; assembly: GCA_000404065.3. Classification (NCBI taxonomy): domain Eukaryota; kingdom Viridiplantae; phylum Streptophyta; class Pinopsida; order Pinales; family Pinaceae; genus Pinus; species Pinus taeda. The sequence goes on from APFE030413063.1 coordinate 16,784, forward strand.
ATGGGTTTGAACTAGAAAATTATGGTTCCTTACCACCAACAGGATTCTTACTTCCATAATCTTGTGATCACGTCGCAATCCTGACATGGGACATCATCATAATTGGTTCTTCTAAGGCATTTGAGGAAGAACATATCATCTTACTATCTTGAGTGGGAAAAGGATCCTTCAAGACAGCAGGCGTTTGAGAACCTTTGACGATTTTTGAAACCTCGGCACAATGTGGATAATCTCTTGTAAAGTGCTCCTCGTCATAGATGAGACAAGGATAGCGAGGTTTACGTTTCTCATCAGTAGATTTAGTTTTTTCTGGTTTCTCTTTTGCGTTTTGTTTATTTTTCTTCTTCCCCTTATTTTTACCACCGGATTTGGATCTAGCCATAGAAGATTCTACAACATGAATATCGGAAGGAACTTTAGTGGAAGCTTCTCTTTTCGGGGAATCTGGTAAAGTTATAATACGAGAAGAATTCTTTGTAGATTTCTTCTTACTTTTGGTATTAATTGTACCAATCATGCCATCAATGGCATGAGACCCTGAAGGAGTTGCAGTTATTTGATTTTGCTTGGGAAGATCGGGGATTTTTTCGTGTAAAGTACCTGACTACGTATAAACTAAGTCAAGGTATTGAGCTTGAGCAATTACTTGCTCCTCAATAATGACTCCTACCTTAGCTACATCCACAATGATTTTTGGTGATAAGGGTTTAACAAACCATTCTGCCAAAATTTGATCCAGGATATAAACTTTCACTAAACATCGTCGACATCGCCATTCATGAATATGGTTCGAGATATATGTAGACGTTGACTATTTTAATGAAGTTAATAATTCTGTGCCATTGCCATATATGATAGGCAATTGAAAATGAGTTAAGAATGAAGTAGCTAACTGACTAAAATTATAAAAAGAGCTTCGTGGCAACTCAATGTACCACTTAGCCGTGAGACCAATTAGAGTGCGTTGAAAAAGCCTTAAGTGAATTGAATCATCCATAATAGAATTTTATGCACACCAAAGGTGATAGGTCACCACATGGTTCGATGGATCGTCTCCAGGTTTTCCTTCAAACTTGGGAATATCACTAGGCAACTTATTAGGCATTGGCGGCCAGTACGGAAGATAGTTAATTGGATCGTTCCTAAGGCGCGACAAGTCAGGTAAATCCAAAGTTGCGATGAACGGTAACTGACGGTTAGGATCTCGAAAACTTTGGGACACAAGACCAGCTCTAGGAGGAGCATACCGAGGATAACCTGGAATTGGAGTCACATTCAGAATATTATATCCTCCCGGAAAACTAGGATTAACCGGACCAAACTAGGGTGGTTGAGGTTGAGGTTGATGATATGTATACCCAGGGTACGGTTGATACTGATAAACTGGGGTTTGCACAGCAGGACCGAATTGATATTGTCCCTGGTATGGTTGATAAGTAAATTGAGGTTGACTTGTGACAACCGTACTTGGACCAGGTTGTCATACAGGCATCTGAACTGAAGTCTAGATCGTAGGTCCAGACTGGGGTACAGAGGTCTGAGGAGTTGATACAGGAACAGTAGAAACTGGAGTTGTTGATACTCCAGAAGTAGGTGGGGTAGATTGAACAGAACTAGGCCTAGGCTGATGAACTACACCAGGTGCAGAGGTTTGGATAGTAGACTGGACGGGTTGCTGGGTTGAACCAGAAACCATGGGTTGTCCAAGTTGAGATGAAAACTGCACATTGGGTTGCAAAATCTGTTGAGTTTGAGATGGATCCCACACCATATTCATTCCGGGGTAAGGGCCCATAACAGGTTGAGCATATTGACGACCATAACCAGGTTGAGTGTAGGACTGATAATTTCTAGTTCCTTGAACAAAAGATTGACCAGAAAGTGGTTGGAAACCTTGAGATTGGTACTGACCTTAAGGTTGATAACCTTGAGGTGGGTATTGATACTGGGTTTGACCTTGAAGTATATATTGATACTGGGGTTGACCTTGAGGCACATACTGAGTCTGAGGTTGACCTTGAGGTATATATTGAGTCTAGGGTTGACCTTGAGGCATGTACTGACCCTGAGGTATGTACTAACCTTGAGGTTTCCCCCCAGGCAGAATTTGATTGCCTTGAGGTTGCCCCCCAGGCGGTATTTGACTGCCTTGAGGTTGCCCCCCAAGCGAGTATGAATTACCTTGAGGTTGCCCCCCAGGCGGATTCTGACTACTTTGAGGTTGCGGATTTGGAATAGCACCAGACATCATAATAATTTCTTCTACACTCAACGGTGGAGTTCTGTTATGACTAGTTGATACCCCATGTTCGATGGTTTGAGGAGACGCTCCTTAAAAAGTACTAGAAATTGACTGATACCCAGATGGAACAGAAGGACCACCGTATAAAAATGTTTCCACATTTTGAAAAAACATGGACAACCGGTTTGACATATTTGAAGGAGGATAATAACCTCTCGGCGTTGGATGAAAAGGAATACAAGGTGGTGAAGCAGCGAGATCCATATTTTCTAAAAAGTTCGTCAAAGATACGTACCAAGCGTCACTTCGAAAAGGACTGTAAAAAATAGATTCATGCTCCCTAAGTTCTGTAGTCGGTTGATTTTCAAGGGGATTTATATCTTGATCCGGAATAATAAGTTCTTCAATAGAAATAAGTCCTGTTGGAAGATTCTGGGTAATGCCACTTCCTACCCTGGGTGAACCAAGAGCACTAGAAACTGGAGAAGCAAATCCTGAGGATGGAGTAGTAGCAGGTTCAATTTCAAGTTCAGAAATTTCAGGTTCCTCAACGAGTTCACCAGTAGAAGAAAAACTACCAGTAAGCTCAAAAACTAAAAGCGGTTCAGAAATATACTCTGTTACTGGAACGTGATAATCATGATGAATAACCAAAGATGATTCTCTGATCTCTAGTGACCCAACTCTACTTTCACTAGGTGTGACAAGAGCTTTTAGCCCTTCAAGCTAACTTGGCATATATTCAGGAGGCTGCCCCCGAAGTCTACGAGATTGTCTCGGTAATTCAGCCACGATTAATTAATTAATTACTTCACATGAAAACAAAGAAAATCTCAAGAAAACCACCTAAAGTCTCTAAAGAACCAAACAATTGAATCACACACCTAACAATCTAAGAGTTCAAACCACACACAAACAATATTTTTCCATAACGAAAACACTAGTTGGTGATGAAATCCAACCTCGCAAAATTCAATACAGAATGGCGATTGGAACAGTTAGCCTGACAACCTGCTTAATGAAACAGACTGGCACAAGTTTCTCCACAAAACCGTCTCGAGTGAAGATAACCCCCCAGAGAGTCCAAGTCAGTCTAGTCGATGTCTGTTCCAGGTACAGTGGGATCTTCCCTCCACCGTCACCTCAGGAACAATCCTAAAGATTATAGGCATTAAGGTTACCAACGGAAACAAATATACCTAGGGGAACAGTCTATGATCCGATACGCACGCAAGGGCAGAGTAACAAGATCAATCCCCTTGAAGGCTCCTTGACATAATCCAAGGTTTACCAACAAGTGACCCCAGGCTCCTCAATAATGGTCAATCTGAGGTTTACCATTTTTAATACATGAAGATCTTCTATCGTTCCCAATGAGAAAGGATTGATTACCTCATTGGTTCAGATATGATCTCGTGCTTCTCCTTTAAGAGGAGCTTTCCTAGAGCATAGATGTAACAATTGGATTTTCTTCCTATCACAAGATCGACTACTTGTTTGTTTTAACTATCTTGGAGAGTTAATTACTCCCTACACCAAGATACTAGCCTAAGCTATGTTGGTGAGTAAGAGCGTTAGAAATAAAAAGATTGCTAGACGAATTTTAATTAAGCGTTAATTTTATTGGTTGTTTCTTAAGTCAAAAGGTATGGAGATGAAACTTTGTGGTGTGAAGACTCGACTCCAAAAAACTAAAAAATGCACCTAAGATGATCAATTCTTTTCCTTTTCAATGAATCTCTAGCTAAAGGAAGAGTTGAGAATGCAATTCTTGAAAAACAAAACTTTCCTTCAACATAAAGACAAAAAGAAAAACTCTTGTTTGTTTTTGTCTTTTTCAAAACACTCAAATGAAGCTACTAATTATGCTCATGAAATAAATCCCTTTTTGTTTCAACATTCAAAACTAGAAAAACAATTTTTCAAAAGAGAAACTAGAATTTCTAAACAACACACTCAAACTATGAAAAGTCTAATCTTGAGATATAACTTCTTAAAACTAATCGAAATAAAAGCTTCAAATGTTTTTTGAGGATTTTTCCCCTTAGTTATTCAGCAAACTAAGGATTAATTCCTTCAGCAAGACAAATCAACCAAAGACATCCAGCTATGTTTTTATAATAAATGAAATTCACAACTTATGACCAAGTTCATTCAAAGTTTTGCAAAGAGAAACAAAAGTGATTTCTCACCAAAGGAAGATCTCACAAACTAGCCAGACTTATCAAGAAGACAAAATATTCCAGGGTGATCTAAGGTCTCTTAGGCTTATAAGCTTCAAGTCACTACAAAGACTGAGTGAAGACCAAACCAAGCATGCAAAAACTTCTAGAAATTCATTCAAAACACAACACCAATGGAACTCACTTATGAGAGACTTTTAATAGGATATATGTAGATCTGGGCAGAGGATAAAAGTAACAAAAAAGATCTAAACTAAACTGGATGAAAAGATTTCAAGATTTTCAAAAATTTTGACAGGGTCCGCAGGCCCCCAGTGAAACCAGGTGCGGTACCGCTCTGTGCAGTAAAGTAACAGTGCGGTCAGGTCTGCCCTGTAACTTAAATAGACTGTACGGTCCTCGTAAAAATTTATAAAAACTTAAAATCAATCCAAGACTGACAAACTACCCAATCCCACACACATCAAGTAAAAACCAAAAACAAAAAATCAAGTTTCTCAAATCAAAGATCAAGGAAAATTAAACAATCAAATCCCATCCCCAGTGGAGTCGCCAATTTGTTAAGCAGATAAATCGTTCTTGCGGATAAGACCGATCTCCATAGTATCATTGATATCTAGCAACAAGCAAGACAAGAAAATCTACTTTTCTCTAAACATATTTCTATTCATCAATAAAAACTAAGAGGTGTTTTAGACCCTACCTTAAGTCCAACGCTAGTTTGCGGCAACCTTGCTCCAACAGCTTTAAAGAGTATCTTTTTAATAACCTGCAAACACAAACAAGCACACATCAAAGAACACCTGCATAGCTAATATAATCAATCATGTTCATCGTAGTGATCAAGGAGTCTATGAAATAAACCATTAAACACAGCTTATTGAGAAAAATAAACTTGATTGTATTAACTTTGAGAAAGAAGAACTTTACTACCTTGGTGCCTTGATGCTGTACAAGCTCTTCCTAGGGTCCAGGCAGGAATCTCCTCTACTTTGACAAGCCTCACTCTTTCCCAAATGAGATCAAAAGGTATTTGATCTTTCCTCTCAAAAGCTCAATTAGGAAGACTAAGTTCCAGCAGCATATACCCTAAAAAATATTCATCTTTCAACCTCTAAAGTAACCAGCCCAAAGCTTCATTCTATAGTGCAAGGGAAGAAGCTTACAGGTCCACCATTGAAGGGATAGATGTTAGGATATTCCGACACATAGGAAATAGTTAAGTTCAACTTGGTCTAGTATAGAGTTAGGTATAGAGTTAGGTAAAGTGTGTTTCTTTACCGTTGTACATTTTGTAAGTTACAATCCGACGGTCACGATATGTAGTGATCCGACGATTCATTCTCTCCTCGGTATTACCGACACTTGATCCGTGGCTTGACACCCGATTGGTCCATGAATTCTATTTAAAGCGCATGGAGCTGTCATTTGTAGGTTAACCGTACATGAGAGAAGCTTATGTAAATTTTCATTCTTTTATTAATAAATTTCCTGTAGTAGCCACGTTGGCACAGGCCGTGGACTGTTTCCCTCTCTGAGGGCTTTAACCACGTCAAAATACTGGTGTTTTGATCTGTGATCTGTTTGTGAGCGGTGTCCTTTTGGTGTTCTGTCTGAGGAACTTACCCTGTAAATTCCTACATGGTATCAGAGCTATTTGAGGGCCGCGTCCGTTGGTGATCCAAATCTGAAGCCGGTAGAACCGCATGCGGCTGTCGTTTCCTAGATCTACTGTTTCTGACTGCTTTCGGGCCGAGAGGACTGCTCTGTTGTGTTCGGAGCATCTTTTCCAGTGAGGAACCCCTTTCGTTTCACGCGAAAAGGTTTCCGGTAGCCCTATCTGCGTCATTTTTAAGATCTGGAGGTATACAGTGTTTATCTGCAGTTTACTGTTATTTTTCTCTCTGGTAATTTCGGTTTATGTTTATTTAGCTTTTTTTATTACCGGATCTATACCTTTCATTTCTGCGTATGCTCTTTTCCCTGCGAATTTATGCGATCTGGGCAAATCAGAAACAGAAAGGAAGTTTTTTTTCTCATGCATATGCTCTTTTCCCTGCACCTTAGTGTGATCTTGGAAAATCAGAAACATTGAGAAAAATATTTAGTTTCCTGCTAAAGCTAACTTTGAGCCGTAAGGTTCGTTTTTCTTTGCATATTCGTGTTGGGTTTTGTGTTTTGTGTTTTGTAGGAAAAAAGAACTTTCTCAAGGCAAGCAC
>APFE030413063.1:31038-46625 GCA_000404065.3 Pinus taeda
AAAGATCCAGTTCAGCATCAGCGCAGCAAACACATTGAACTTCACATGCACTTCATCCGAAAGCTCATTCATGACCATGTTCTTGAAGTGCAATATTGTCAACAGATGATCAGGTTGCAGACATCTTCACAAAGGCTCTCACAGAGGCGAAGTTCACTAAACTTTGATATATGCTTGGAGTTCAGGAAGTTGTCACTAAGGGGGGATAGGCTTTAGTGCCTCCTTCCTTCTCCTATTGTGTCATATTTGTAAATCCTTCAATCCTATCCCAAGTTGTTCTTAAGGGGGGATGTTAGGATATTCCGACACATAGGAAATAGTTAAGTTCAACTTGGTCTAGTATAGAGTTAGGTATAGAGTTAGGTAAAGTGTGTTTCTTTACCGTTGTACATTTTGTAACTTACAATCCGACGGTCACGATATGTAGTGATCCGACGGTTCATTCTCTCCTCGGTATTACCGACACTTGATCCGTGGCTTGACACCCGATTGGTCCATGAATTCTATTTAAAGCGCATGGAGGGTCATTTGTAGGTTAACCGTGCATGAGAGAAGCTTATGTAAATTTTCATTCTTTTATTAATAAATTGCCTGTAGTAGCCACGTTGGCGCAGGCCGTGGACTGTTTCCCTCTCTGAGGGTTTTAACAATGTCAAAATACTGGTGTATTGATCTGTGATCTATTTGTGAGCGGTGTCCTTTTGGTGTTCTGTCTAAGGAACTTACCCTGTAAATTCCTACAATAGAGTCCTTCCTCAAGGGGATAAGCTCCTCACTTCAAGGGGTTAGCTCCTTAAGGAATGGGATGCATGCACCCTCAAGGAGCGAACTTGCCAACGCAAGATTCCCTTTATAAGCTTCTAGAATTGACTCAAAGTGAGTTTTTAAGAATAAACTTGCGCCTTTTTAACTTTTACAGGGGTTTGCACCCATACATGCAGATACAAAGCGGCCAAGTGCGTAGGAGACATGACCAGTGGGTGCGGCAGCGCAGGTAATGCTAAGAGAAAGTGTGAAACCAGAGTTTTAGATATTTTTAAAGACTTTCTCTCATTTTCAAAGCTTGATATGTAGAGCTGAGGTTTAAGACTTGCAAAGGAGGTATGTATGATTGGTGATAGACTCATATTGATTACAGGAAGTCATGGTGACAATTGTTCGTGTAACAGAGCACTTAGTTGTAGAGCCTTCTCTTACTCTACGACCCAAAGACGCGACTCTACACTTAGACTCAATGCTTCCTTATTAGATCTTCCACTCATTGATTCCTTCCTTTTACACTTAGAGCCTCACTCTATTTATACAATCCTAGGGTCCGCGGAACATGGGTAGATCTCTCAAACTGACATTACATTACAAAAATGAGGGTGAAAAACCCTCTGACTCAATTATAGCTTCACTCTTCGCGACGACAAGTCGCTGAGTCTTTACATCGAACTTAGTAAAAACTTGGGCTTTAAGCCCCAAAACTTGCCTTGCGGGGGATCCGACGCCTAATAGGCCCCTAACACTCGCCGTCGAGTCACTCTGTCAATGCAAAGATCTTCACGTGGAGACCTCCCAACTCTGCTCGAACTGCTGCAAGGTCGGCAGTGCACTGAGCAGCTGCCTGCTGTATCTCCTGTAGGCGTTGTTCTGAGACCACGGTGTTGGAACTACTCCCCTGTATCTTTTCCTGTTCCCCCTACATTGGCTTATAGTCCTGTGCCTTCTTTCAACTTCCTGGAGTGCGACAACTGTCCTTGTGTTGGCTAGTTAGATAGCCAGGCCACCTGTTAATGGCTTCAATCAATTGCCATTCACTTTGCCTCGCAAAGATTCTCCATTTAGCTTTACCAACTGCACCGCGCCTCCGCTTATGACCTCCTTAGCTACATACGGTCCCAACCAATGCATTCTAAATTTTCCTGGGAATTTATCAAACTTACTGTCATATAGTAACACCAAATCATTTACCTTGAAGGTGCGCAACTTAATACATCGCTCATGCCAATCCTTTTCGCACTGCTTTTGTACCTGCTGATGGAATGTAGCCAAAAACCGTTCTTCTTCGAGTTCCTCCAACTACATGAGCCTCTCCTTTAGGGCTCCACAGTTTTTCATACCTGTGATCGTTGCTATGTGTAGACTAGGCACGATATACTCCATTGGCATTATGGCTTCCACCCCATAGACCAGGCGGAAAGATGTCTATCCCATCAGTTTCTGGCATGTCGTCATACACACCCATAATACTGCAGGTATGCATAGGTCCCAATCACTTCACTGCACATTGCATACTTTGGTCAGCACAATCTCCAGTATTTTGTTAAATGCTTCTATTATCCCATTGGCTTGAGGGTGATACGATTTTCTTTTCTTATGATACACCTGAAACTCTTCTGTCAGCGCACTAATTGTTTCGTTCAGGAAATGTGTACCACAATCGCTCATCAAGATATTTGAACATCAAAATCGTGTCAATACATGTTCAAAGAGAAACTTCGCGGCTGTGGCGGCCATGTAATCTTTTACTGGCTGCACTTCTGCCCAATGAGTTAGGTACTCTATCGTAGTGATAATGTATCTTGTGCCCATTTTTCCTTGAGATTTGATAGGTCCTACGAATTCGATCACCCATTTTTCAAAGAGTTGCAGAGTCATTTATGGATTCAAAGGCATCTTGTCCCTCCGCGATGGTTTACCTGTTCTTTGACAAACATCACAGGCCTTGCAATGTCCTTTTGAATACTGATGAAGGGTTGGCCACCAGAACCCTACATGGAGAATCTTTTGCGCGGTTGCTCTCCCTGTTGTTGGAAATACCGAGGGGGGGTTGAATCAATATTCCTTTTCAATTATTATTTTTACCAATTAAATCATTTATATTTAGAACAAAAAATGAACAATAGGAATAAATGCTTTTATTAATATAATCTTTACAATAAAGCAGGTACAATATATATAAGGCTCCAACCTGTTTCCAAGCAGCAACTTGGTCTTTTGTGAGGCTCCAACCTCTAGGGCACCAACCCTGTCTTCTTAAGGCACCAACCTTATGTTTAGGAGCACCAATTCCAAGTACACCAATCCTTCCAATTCTGAGGCACCAACCCCAAGGGCTCTGACCCTATCTTGTCAAGGCACCAACCTTGGTAAGAGCACCAACTCCAAGGACACCAATCCTTCCAATTCTGAGGCACCAACCCCAAGGGCTCCAACCCACTACTATATTTCATCTAGATATGTTTGATAGTAATTCTCTACTCCCAAAATCTTCTTCACTGAATTGTGTCAATCTACAGTTTCAGTGTAGTCTTCATGCTTAAAATCAATGACAACCTTGTCCCATAGATGGTGTCATCGTTGCTTTTCATTACATCCAAGCAAATCTCTAAGTCACATCATGATGACTAATACATGATGCTATTCAATATTCTTCACAAAAATTCAATGTCTCTACAATGAACTACACTAAGCTCTGCACAAAAACAGCTCTCTATTTCAAGCCTCTGTTCTCACTGTCACAATAAATGCTTCAGGAGTGACTGCTTTAGGAGTAACTGCTTCGGGAGTGACTTCTTTAGAGGAGTGATTGTCGCAGTTTCATATTGTGCGTTCAATTAAAAATAATTTTGTTCATACTAAGATAATCTTCTTAGATCCGTAGAGCGTCCTTTTGAACTATTATCTCAATCACTGTCAAACACAAGTCTGAGCTTTTCAATAAATAACCCAGTTAATAGAATGTTCGACCTTCGGATTCCTTCTTCTTCCACTGGACCTTTTAGCTTCCTTCTTCACTCACTCAACCTTTAGCTTCCACTTTCTTTCACTGGACCTTTCGGATTCCTTCTTTCCTCACTTGACCTTCGGCTTCCAATTTCATTCGCTTGACCTTTGGCTTCCTCTTTCACTCGCTCAACCTTCAGCTTTCTTTTTACAGTTCCTTCGACTTCCTCTGTCTCTTCAAGTTCATGAGTTTTGAACTTCTTTATGCTCTATTTTTATGCCCGATATAGATAAGAACTAAAGCGTTTTAACTTGTTTTTATACGAGTTTCATGAATGACCAAAGGACACATCTATTGGGGGGAGGCCGACTTGTATATTAAAAATATATATCGAGAGTCTTTTATCCACAGACTTGATTATTCACGGAAACCATATAAGAGAGTTTATACCTACATGGAGGTCCCACATCCATGCCATCACCTTAATCGCAATCGCAACTTCATGAAAATCATAGGTTTTACAAGTGTGCACATGCTCTGTCTTTTGATGGAGCTGATGCAATATTCAATGAATTATTTTTAATGAATCCATTGGGTCCACAATATTATCTCAATCGGTGGTTGGGTTCACAAGTCTTATCGCAATCGGCAGTTTGACAGTGACAACTCTTATGATTTGCTTAACTTCCCTGATATCTAGATGTGATACTACATAAAGGTATGTTGTAATGGAGCTATTGGGTCCACGTACTATATCGCAATCTATGGTTTAACACACATTTCATTAAATTTGGAATTAAATAGTGGATCTAGAATTTCAAAATAACTAGAAAACTCAATTCTAGTGATGTTCTTGTAATAGTTTTCTTTCAATTTTAATGAAATATGTGTTGTTTGTGGGACTTCGACTGGCACACGGATTAAAACTGTCTTAGCCCCTGAAGTTGACTGTGACCTAAGAGTTGAATATGAGATCGATGACTGGGATTGAGTGTGGAATTTCAGCCACGATCAAGGAAATCCATATTTTCCTACCCTTGCAGTTGCTAATCACCGTCGATCTAACAGATCTGTCGATTTGACGATCCAGATCTATTCCTCCGCCATTCTTCTTCCACAAGTAGTTGGGCTTGATCTCCATTGTTCATTTCTTGACTCCAATATATTTCAATCAAGGGTTTGAATAGTGTTTACATAACTTAATATAATAGAACCGCTGATAACTCGGCAATATAATTTCTCTGATAAAGCGTCAATATCTTAGCTCCTCTCTATAGACTACTTCTGATAAATTACTTCTCTTCTCTTGCTAGATTTCAATTACTTCTTCCTCTTACTCTTTGGCTTTCCTCAGCTTCTGATAGATTTCCTCCTTGGTTCCACCATTTCTATTACGTCTGTATTCAATCCTTGGATCCTTCATGGGAAACATTATGATCACAAGAATTTTCCATAAGAAACACTGCCATATTGACATCAATGACAACCTAGATTAACACTTGCATAGTGTCCTCTCGCAGCGCCCCCATTCGCGTCCATGAGGATATGGCTTCTTTCAAATTTAGGTACATACCTTCGCAGTATCTCATTATTGCCCATCTTATATAGGTGCCCCACAGTGACAAAAAGATATGTCGCACGCACCACTAGTTCCTTCTTCTGTTGGACGGAGTACTCTTTCGGTGTAGTTCCAGTTGTAAGAAAGTGGATTATATCTTCAAATTTTCCATATGCTACACGCACAACAAAGAGTTCTGCATCTGTTAATCCTTCCTCAAAACTAGTAGGTTCCTCTCATGTCTCAATAGGTGACAAGTGATCCAATCCCACGTTCAGTCGCCCATGCTTCACAAAGACCTAAAAATCATATTCTTGAAACAATAAAAGCCATTTTCATATGAACCCCCCCAACATAGGCTTATTGACCAAGTATTTCAACACAGAGTGATCTGTATACATCTTGAAGTGTCCCCCTAGCAAACAGTGCCGATATTTCTGGAGTGTGTACACCATAGCCAATCCCTCGCATTCTGTGTTGGAATAGTTATTTTTTGCTTTAGAAAATCTGCAACTCGCGAACGCGATAGGATGATCGAAGCCCTCTCCACCATCCTGTGTTAGTACCTCTCCCAGTGCTATACACAATGCATCAACATGGACATGAAACTCCTCATCCCATTTCGGGAAGACTAGGATCGGCGCAGAGGCCATCTTTTCTTTTAGTACATCCAAGCTTTTCTTGCAATCCTCATTCTAAAAGAACGTGACATCTTTTTTCAACAGCTTCTCCAACGGTGCAATGATCTGAGCATAAATTTTGATGAACTTCCTGTAGTACCCTGTATGTCCTAGGGTAGCGTGCAACTATTTCACACTTCCCAGTACTTCCAAATTCAGAATCACCGCAATCTTCGCGGAGTCTACTATCAATCCATGTCTGCAAACCACATGTCCCAAAAGGTTCCAAAAAGGCATGAGGAACGTACACTTCTTAAGGTTCACCACAATTTGATGTCTTCAGTAGGTATCCAACATCAAGCATAAGCTAGCTACATGGTGCTTAACAAGCCCAAACACAGTCTAATCATCAAGATAAACCTCCATGAAATTGTGCATATATTCCTTGAATGTTGCAACAACTATGCACGAAAAGATCGTTGGCGCATTCTTCAACCCAAACAACATAACAATGTATTGAAAGCATCCCCACTCAGTCGCGAAGGTGGTCTTGATCCTATCTTCCAACACAATTTCCATCTGGTGGTACCGTAAGAACCTCTCAGTAAAAGAATATGCTTCTTGCCCACCGAAATTTTCCAATAGTTCATCTGTGAATGGAATTGGGAATGGGTCATGCACACACATGTCATTCAATTTTCTGAGATCCATGCATATTATTATCTTGCCCTTTTGCTTATTTTCCTGTACCACCATAGGGCTTACCCAATTGGATTCTTCCACTGGCTCAACGATTCCTGTAGCGAGCATTTTGTCTAGTTCTAGGTGGACCTTTTCCTTGTATTTCAGATTAAAGCGGTAAGGCCTCTGCTTAACTGACTTCGCGTCGGGCTTTAGTGTGATCCTGGTCATTCCTAAATCTCTAATGATTCCTTTTATGTCCATGATCTCGATCGGGAATAATTCCTAGGACTCGCGAAGTAATTCAATGACTTTATCGATCGTCGCGTCATCCTGGTAGTCGTGGAGTGTTGCATACTTAGGTTCGGCTTCCGTACCAATGTTCACCTACTTTGTCTTTACCGGCATGGTTATGTCAGGGTCTTCAATTAGTGGTCCTTCAACCTCGTGATGGCTTTCTATTTCTGGAATATTAATTTTTCATGGATCCTCGTCATCTTCTTCAGTATTTTCATTATAACACTCCAACGTGCAGCTCAACTGAGTAGTCCGTTTAGGCTAAATCGATTTTATTGGCTCCTGTGGTATCCTAAACACAAATGCTTTTACTACTTGTAGTGCATCATCAACAGTGTCCTACCAACGACCCTCAAGAGTAAAGGCGAACAAGAACCCTTCATGAAGGATATCCCATTCACTCGTCCCATGGTGAAGCTCCATCTCTATATACCAGTTCATGGGTATAACATCTAGGGTATGAAAAAACAGGTGCAACCACTCAGATTGTGGATCTTCTCCATAGACCTTTGTCCACTTGGCCAAGTGTGCATGCAGATCATCCCATCCATCATATTTATCTATTAGTCACATCTGAGGCTTCCCAAATGCATTCGCATCATTCTCTCGCATTCATGCCAATCCTCAAAGCTCCCTTGGTGCATACCCCACCACCTCACAGGAGTAGTGCGTAGTACCCATTTCAAAGCCTTGAAATTTTGTCGTTCAAGAAAGCATATACCTCACTTAACCCATCATAAGTAGGAATATCCCTCACTTCCTTCGATACGCAGCGCAATGATCTTGTCATCATGTTACAGTTCAGCGTTCTACCATTGCTCTACCTCTTCATCTGAATCTGATGTACAAGACCTTTAACACTCCCATGAGATCCTTCCATCCACATGGGATTTACCGAGTCTTTCTCTCACACAGTTACCTTGTAGATGCAATCCAAATCGTTGTCGCTTTCATAGTTGTGTACCAGTTCTATGTAGCGTGATCCTTCTACAGGGTCTAGAGGTACCACTACACGCAGAGACTTTTTCTCCAAAATCATCTTGTGCCTCTTCAAATTTATCACCCCATTCATGTCAGTGGCCCAATTGATTCATAAGAGTTCAAGGTAGGGATTTTTGTCATCAACAATCTCTATCACTTCAAAGTCTGCTAATGTGCTAGCTCCGTCAAAATCCACGGTGATTCCCTGCAATCTCCCCATGGGTATTATCTTTTGTTGGTTCACCTTTTGCAGTTGGCTAGGAGGCCATTGCAGCATAGGCCTTCCCATGCACTCCCATGTCTGCTTCGGCAATTACTTCGTCCATCTCATATTCTCCAATCTATGTGCTCAACCTCATTTCTCTTCCCATCCTTGTCACATGCTTTCCATTCTTCCGAATTATGCGTGGTTCTCCTAGAATGGTCCCAACGCATCTATTAATGAGTTCCTGCAATAGCTTTACAACCTTACTATCACACAGTAGATTCATGCATGTTTATAGGAATGTTGTGAGCATCGATGGGTCCATTTGTGGCTTCAGTCTGTTTTTGCTTCCTAAAGTGGAGGCATCAACAAAGCTCTTCCTAACTTCCATGAAGGTTTCCTTAGTGCGCTTCAAATCAAACTTTTGTTCTTTTGTTGGATCCTTGCGAACCCATGTACTATATTTAGGCTATTTTCCTTTATCATCTCTTATCGTAATTCCACTTCAGAGCATAATGTTCACATTGGGGTCTTCCTCGCATGGCTCAAACCTCATCATCTGTAGGTTCTGACTCAGGGGAGGTTGGAGCACTCCCTTCTCGCACAACCTAGCTATCAGTGTGGGACAATCCTCCATCTCATGATCAAACAAGGTACAATACACACATGATGAATGTGTTGGATTCATACAATCATAGGCATAATGTCATGCCTGCCCCCCAAAATTATAACATATCAACTATCCCTGACCTCTTCCAGGTCCTCCTCCACCTCGGCCTCGTCCGCGCCCCTGAAATCTGATTCATGCCACTCCTGCATTCAGGTCAAGGGGTCGCGTTTCAGCCCGAACTCTATAGGTGGGAGTCCTATCCATCATCATCTCATAGTTTCTATAGGTGTGCTCATCGTGTCCAACTGATCTACAAAATTTACAATACAACTGTTACGAATTCTGTGTGTACTTCTGTAACAAATGGCAGTTTTCCATGGCATGCTTTCCTCATATTTGACAAATCACGCACTAGAAAGCATGCATTGCGCTAGGTCTTGCTTAGGACTCTGGTCTTAATAGCATCGATCCTCCTCCCGGAAGGTAATTCATGAACACCAAGCAATGGTCCTTGTCATGTCCTTGACCCTTGCATTTTACGCACCATACTTCTTCGTGCACTTATGGGTGAACTGTTTTGTCCTGTTTCAGACTTTGCATCTCAAGGTATAAGTTTTTCAACTACGCGTGGATCTACTGAGCTCCTAGGTTAGGATCCTGTATTGGGGTCTCATGTAGCCTCATCAAGATCTCCAAGGCCTCTGCCTAAGTCATTAACCTCTGTTGTGATAGCGACGTCCTCAAATGCATCATTAGCGATGGTACAAACCATTCACAATGTTGTCCATCCATCAAAGTCATATTAGCTTCACAATTGGTGCACTTCAATCTATGATCCCTCCCAAGGGGTCTTTCGTGGTAGCATTGTGATCTCCTTGAACCCAATTATCGACTGCACCTCTGACTTTGGCTTGGTAGATTCTCTTTTCAACGCAATTTGGATATCTACGATCCCCGCATTCAAATTGTCATTAGAATTCTTAATATACTAGGTCAATGCATGATCCTGCAAAGCGCTGACCAACATTGCTTTCTTTATGTTATCATCTATAACTCCCTATGCTTCCCATACAGACCTTATCACGAACAAAAATTGGTCTAGATATTCATTTCCTACTCCCTTCAATACTAGAAACTTTATCGCGCTTGCCTATTGACTCGCGATGGTGGTGGAGGTGGTATGGGCGAAGATGGGGGTGAAGGCGGTGAAGCTGGTGGTGGTGTGGGTGTGGGTGGTATGCGTGGAATCCTCTGCCTTATCAAATTGATGGAACTTCTTAGTGAGACCTTCATGAGCTCTTCCTCGTCCTTTCGCAGAGGTGAAATCAAGGGGCTAGTTTCTAGTTCTCCACTACCTTTGTTTCTGTAAATTTTCCCACTTCACATAGCCCCGAACATCAATGCATTCACATAGTCTGCTTTTCACATAATAACATTTTAATCCAAGTGTTTAGATACTTAATGTACTTACCTCATGGTCCTTTGATAAAGCGTCACTCGTCCTTGTTGTAGCTTACCATAGTGTCTACTGTGAACTCAGTAATTAATCCTCCTATAATTCGATCGAGCCAGTGATCAACACCACGCACGATCTTATCCTCCAATTCTTCCAATCTGTGCACCAACTCTGGATTCCACACAATAGGACTGTCAAGCTTTCACCTTCCTTGGCTATCTGCTAGCTTCGCAATCCACTCTTACAGCTCAGTAGGGAAATATGCAAAGAAAATTTCATGGATCTCTGTGTACAGGTAGCAGTTCAACAACTCTTCTTTTAATAGTCACGGATTCCTATTCTCTTGCACCGCGAACTTGTGAATTATCCTGTCCAAGCAACCTTCAATTTCTTTCCTAGTTGGATTCCAATGATACAACATCAGATATCTCTATGCATATTCCTGTCCCGGCAACGGAACCATTTGTTGGCTTGTTGGGGCCTAACCTAGGTTCGGAGCTAATTAGCCAAATAAATGCTTGTACTACTGGCCCTTTCGGCAATAGTCTACAGAGCGTGGAGTGAGGTCTCACTCGAAGTAGTATGGGGGGATGCTGGAACTAGGTTTCCACACCCTTGAGATGTCTGAGGGATCAATTTAGTCCAATTGTGAATACCTTCGTGTAGGTTACTTCGCACACTTTCCTGACCTGCGAGGCCTTCACACAACCTTAATCAGGGGCTGTGGAGCTTTCGCACTGCTAGAGTAACGATCTGTGCTATTTCCCCAAGTCACACTATGGATCTTACGTATCTTCTTATAAAAATTATTTATCTTCGCATAAATAGATACTTTATATTATATTCACTTATTCAACACATTCATATAAGTTTATGCAGCAAATAAACAGTAAACTTGCAATTCATACCCAATATACTTCAATGCATAAAACAGGAAAAGATACACAAAAATATTATAAAACTTATTTTTATTAATGCTTCAATCGGTTACAACCTCAACCTGCCCTGCGCTCTCAGCTGCAGGGGTCCATGCACTCAGCTGTGAACTACTAGGCCTTTACGCAATCAACTGCAGAGCCTTCTCCTACTCGAGGACCAAAAGACATGACTCTACACTTAGACTGAATGCTTCCTTATTAGATCTTCCATTGATTGATTCCTTCCTTTTACACATAGAGTCTCGCTCTATTTATACAATCCCAGGGTCCGCGGAACATGGGTAGATCTCTCAAACCGACATTACATTACAAAAATGAGGGCGAAAAATCCTCTGAATCAATTATAACTTTGTGCTTCGCGCCCATAAGTCACAAAGTCTTTACATCGGACTGAGTCAAAACTTGGGCTTCAAGCCCCAAAACTTTCCTTGGGGGGAATCCTATTGCCAACAGTCATGGAGGTGTCTAAGTAGGTATTATTTCTATTTAGGAGTACTTTTTTTTTGTTTTGCATTTGTCTTATTGATTTGAAAATTCTTGAAAAGAATCCAAAAAATCAACAAAGCTAGTTCTTTCATGCCACATAGGAAAAGGGATAATGAAGGGAAATTCTTATCAAAACCCCCCCACTCCCTCAAGCAATCAACCTTCATTATTCTTCAGTGGCTGTGAAGTTCCCTCTTGTAATATAGGGGAGTTAGAAGACCCTCTAGGTGAGAAAGCTAAAATTTTTGAATAATGTATTGGGGAAGAAGAAGAACCCCACTTATTTTTGATGGTCTCCATTGACTCGTGGGAGTACCCCATTTATTTCCTCGTACTCCAACCCAAACCCAAGTTTAATGGATATCCTCTCATTCAAGGAATACCTGTGTTGGCCACTTCTGATGCCTACATTAGTTGCAAGGCTAGGAACATGACTATTAAGAATGGGAATTTGTCCAAACAACTTGTGTTTTATTCTCCTTTTCAACCTTCTATTGAACATGACTTACCCTTATGGTTAAAGGCTGAGGAAGAGGAATAATTTTATCAGACATCTCTCTACCCAATCTGCACTCTAGATATCGTTATAGGAGGGTGTAAACTTGATGAAGATGACCTCATTGAAGATATCTTTAAAAATAAACCTCCCACTAGCACACAAGTTGATGAATTGATGAAATAATCTAAGAGTAGCCCTTGGATTGATTTGTGATTTGTTCACTCTAGCCTAGAACATGCTAATATTGTATAGTTTCACCCCTCCATAACTCTAAATATCAACCCCTCTCTCTCAGCCAAATAGGAAGAACAATTTTGTAATGTACTAAGCCAACACCTTGATGATTTTGCTTGGTATTATAAGGAGATGAGAGGTGTGCATCCATCGGTCTATAATCATCATATTTACATAAGAGAGGCATGAAAAATTGTGCAACAACGCCAAAGAAGGATTAACCTCGATCTTAATGAAATAGTGCAAGAAGAGTTAAAAAAAATACTAGATGCAAGGTTCATATATACTATTTCACACAGTAAGTGAGTGTCCCATCTCATTTTAGTCCAAAATAAGAACAGGAAGTGGGGGATATGTGTTGACAATAGAGAAATTACGAAGGGTACAAAGAAGGACCATTTTCCTTTTCCCTTCATTGAACAAGTGCTAGATGGCCTTGCAGGGAACAAATTATTCTCTTTTCTAGATGGATTTAGTGGATACAACCAAATACAGATCAGCCCTGAGGACCAAGACAGGGCCACATTCACATGTCCTTAGGGTACCTTTTCTTATAGGGTCATTCCATTTGGTCTATGCAATGACCCTACTACTTTACAAAGGGTAGTTTAAGTATCTTTGCTAAACATGTTCATGACATTGTTGAGATTTACATGGATGAATTCACTCCTTATGGATGTGAATTATAGGAAGCTCTTTCTAATCTGTGCAAAGTCTTAGAAAAAAGCATTGAGATGAATTTTCATTGAGTCTTGAGAAATGTGAATTTTTTATGAATGCGGGGACTCTCCTTGGCCATTCTATATCGAATGAGGGGATACATGTTGTTTGGTTGTGTTATATTCTTTCCACGTAGTTAACAGGGGGTTTGAAGGGCACCCATAACCCCACTTTATGGGGTCTGGGGCAGTGCCTTGGAAAATTATGGTTTTGGACCCTATGTTAGGTTGGGCGGACCCACCTATGGTTTTGTGGATGATTTTCGAACATGTTTTTTGGATGCGATGGTTTTCGGTCCCTAGTATTGGATGCAATGGTTTTCGGTCCATGGTATTGGATGCTTTGGCATGTATAAATATGTATTATAATTGGTAGTCCCGGTTTTGGGATCCAGTGTGAAAATCTTTCTCTATATGTGTTTTATGTGTTATGCTCTCTCATTGTTTATTTTTATGTGTTTTAGAATTCGTATGTAGGTAATTTTTGTATGGCGTTAAAACCTACATTTGGTATTAGAGTTGTTTTGGCTTCAATGGGACGCCTTTGTTGCTGAGGGGTTTCGCTCGGGCGTGTGGTAGATCCTATTTAGTGGGAGATCTGTGAGATCGATTCTGGTGGTGAAAGAAGATGGTGAGCAGTGGAAAGATAGAGATCAAGAAATTTAATGGTCAGAGTTTTGAGTTGTGGAAACTCAAGATGGAGGATCTGTTGGTAGATAAAGACCAGTCGATCGTGGTATATTCAGGTACTAAACCAATGGGAGTGTCCGATGAAGAAAGGAAGACATTGGTTTGGAAGGCAAAGAGCACAATACGATTGTGTGTCTCAGATTTAGTATTGCTGAATGTATCAGGGGAGGTTACGACGAAGGCTTTGTGGGACAAGTTAGGGACTTTGTACCAATCTAATTCTCTGGTGAATAAACTGTTCCTATGGAAAAAGTTGTATAACCTTAGGATGAAAGATGGAGACTCGGTGATAGAGAATTTGAATGAATTTAATACTGTGATAAGTCAGTTAGCATCTGTTGATATTAAAATTTCAGATGAAGATAAGTGCATCAGTTTGTTGTGTTCTCTACCAGATTCGTGGGATAGTCTGGTTATTGTAATAAGTAGCAATGCAACTGCCTTGCATTTTGATGAAATAGTCTCATCCTTGCTGACGGAGGAGATGAGATGGAAAAATATGGAGAGCCAAAATGGTGATGCCTTGTCTGTATGAGGGCAGACCCAAAACATAAACAAAAATAAGTCATCGAGTGGGAGATCTAAATCTCCAGGAAAACCTGTAAAGGTGGCATGCTGGAAATGTGGAAAGGAAGGGCATTACAAAAGGGACTATAAATCTAAAGCTCCTGACAAAGGAAATGGATCTGATGAGGCTCCTTCTGCAGAGGCAAAAACCACCTCAAATGAAGGTGGGGATGTGTACTTGGCTTCTTCAAGTACACATGTAGATCATGAGGCATGGTTGATTGACTCAGGTGCATCCTTTTACTTCACTCCCCCTAGAGAGTGGTTCTGTGAGTATGAGAAATATGATGGTGATGTCTTCTTGGGGGATGACAGGAAGGCTAGAATCGTTGGTCATGGAAAAGTAAAGTTGAAGTTGCAAGGTGGAAGGGTTAAAACACTTCTAGGTGCATGTATTAGCCAAAAATATAATTTCTATTAGTAAGTTGGATGGTGCAGGTGTAAAAACAATGTTCGAGAAGGATACCTACAAGATGGTTCGGGGAGCACTGGTATTGATGCAGGGAGTTCGTCTAAACAAGCTGCAAGGTAGCACTGTTATTGATGGGCACAATAGTTCTGTGGTTCCTGAATGTGGAGCAGAAAATCTAGTGGTGTCTGGAGAGAAGACCATGCTATGGCATCAAAGGCTTGGTCATATTGGAGGAAAGGGCCTTCGAATACTTCATGGTAAAGGTATGGTAGAAGGTATGATTAATAGCTCTCTGGATTTTGATTTATGTGAAAATTGTGTATATGGGAAGCAAAATCCGGTGAGTTTCCCCTTTGGTAGTAAGACGGCGAAACAAATATCAGAACTTGTGCACAGTGATGTGTTTGGACCTGTGAAGGTTCCATCATTGGGTAAGTCTGTGTACTATGTATCATTTATAGATGACTTCTCAAGGAATACATGGATATATTTCCTTAAGAATAAATCTCAAGTCTTTGACAGGTTTAAAGAATTTAAGGCTCTAGTGGAAAACCAGATAGAGAAGAAAATAAAGGTGTTGAGGACAAATAACAGTGGAGAGTTTTGCAGTAAGGAATTTGAAGAATTCCATAAGAAGTGTGGTATAGCACGACAAAAAGACTACTCCATATACACCTTAGCAAAATGGCGTTGTAGAAAGAATGAATAAGATGTTAATGGAAAGGGCAAGAAGCATGCTCAGTCGTGCTGGGTTAGGATAGGAATTCTAGGCAGAGGCGATGGATACTACATGTTACCTAGTCAACAGGTCACCTTCATCAGCGTTGGAGGATAAGACTCCACAAGAGATATGGACTGGTAAGAAACCCTCTCTTTCACATCTGAGGGTATTTGGATGTGATGCATATGTACATGTTCCAAA
>APFE030413063.1:47692-69648 GCA_000404065.3 Pinus taeda
GCTCGATTGGTAGCAAAAGGTTATTCCCAGGTGTCGGGAATTGATTTTGGTGATATTTTTTCTCCTGTTGCCAAGGTAGCTTCTATTAGATTACTTTTATCTGTTGATGTTGCTTTTGATTTTTAGGTAGAGCAGATGGATGTGAAGACAACATTTCTTCACGGGGATCTGGAAGAGGAGATTTACATGAAGCAACCTGAAGGCTTTGCAGTGAAGGTTAAGAAAGAACTGGTATGCAAGTTAAAGAAGTCTCTATATGGGTTAAAAAGTCACCAAGGATGTGGTATCAGAAATTTGATACATTTATACGTGGACTTGGCTTCACCAGAAGCAAAGCAGATCATTGTGTGTATTTTAAATTAATTGGTGACCGTGTTATTTATCTGGTCTTGTATGTGGATGATATGTTGTTGGTTGGAAATGACAAAGAAATTATCCAGGATTTGAAGACCCAATTTTCCTCCAAATTCGAGATGAAAGATATTGGTGCTGCAAACTATATTTTGGGCATGGAAATTAAAAGAGATCGGGCAAAGAGGAAGCTCTTGTTAAACCAGCAGAAGTATGTCGAGATAATACTATAGAGTTTTAATATGCAGGATAGTAAACCGGTGAAGGTTCCTCTTCCTCTAGGTGTGAGGTTATCTGCTAAACAATGTCCCAAGACACAAGAAGAGGAAGAGGACATGTCCCATGTTCCATATGCAAGTGCAGTCGGTAGCTTGATGTATGCCATGGTCTGTACTAGACCAGACATTGCACATGCAGTGGGAGTATTGAGTAGGTTTATGTCAAAACCAGGGAAGGAGCACTGGACAGCAGCGAAGCAGGTTTTCAGGTATTTGCGTGGCACTAGTGATTATGGTTTGTGCTACCAAGGAAGACCAGGATTGGACAGAGTGTTGGATATCCATGGCTTTGTTGATGAAAACTGGGCTGGAGATCTGGATCAGAGAAGATCTACAAGTGGGTATGTGTTTAACCTATTTGGAGGTGTAGTCAGTTGGATGAGTAAGAAACAATCTGTAGTGTCACTATCAACTACAGAGGAAGAATACATGGCAGCCACTCATGCAAGCAAGGAAGCAGTTTTGTTGTAGAGATTGTGTTCAAGTATGGGGTTAGTACAGGATAGACTATGACAGCCAAGGTGAAATTTTCTTGGCAAAGAACCCTACATATCATTCAAAGACAAAGCACATTGATGTTCAGTATCACTTTGTGAGGGATATGATAGAAGACAAAAAGGTGTTGCTAGTGAAGGTGGACACTTTGAAGAATACTGTAGATGCATTGAAAAAATCTGTGAGCTCTGAGAAGTTCTCTTGGTGTAGAGAGACAATGGGCATTTCAGGGCTGGGGAAATGACTAAGCTCTCTTGTGGCTCCTTGTGGAAAGAAAACAATAAGTGGGAGAATGTTGGGTTGTGTTATATTCTTTCCATGTAGTTAACAGGGGGTTTGAAGGGCACCTGTAACCCCACTTTATGGGGTTCGGGGCAGCACCCTGGAAAATTTTGGTTTTGGACCCTATGTTAGGTTGGGCTGACCCACCTATGGTTTTGTGCATGATTTTTGCACATGTTTTTTTGTCACTATGGTTTTCGGTCCATGGTATTGGACACGATGGTTTTCGGTCCATGGTATTGGATGCGATGGTTTTCAGTCCGTGGTATTAGATGCTTCGGCTGTATAAATATGTATTGTAACATTGAAAGGAACATAATGAAAAATCAAGCTAGTAGTCCCAGTTTTGGGATCAATGGGAAAATCTCTGTGAATATGTGTTTTATCTATTATGCTCTCGCATTGTTTATTTTTCTGTGTTTTAGAATTTGTATGCAGGTAATTTCTGTACGGGGTTAAAACCTACACATGTTGACCCAAACAAAATTTCCATCATTAAAAGGGTCGCCATCCCTAAAAAGAAATAGATGCCGGGAGCTTCTTGTGATTAGATGGGTATTGTAGAAGGTTTATTAAAGAGTTTAGTAAGTTGGCTTGAACTTTTTCTAGATTGGTTTCCAAAGATTTAGACTTCTGTTGGAGAAGTAACTGTCAAGAGGCCCTTGAAGTGTTGAAAGAAAATTTTACCACTGCACCTATCCTTAGGGGTCCCAATTAGGCATTACCATTCCATATAGACACAGATATATAAGATAAATTTGTAGGATCAGCCTTAGGGCAAGTGGAAGAAAAATTTCCTTATGCTATCTATTTCATCAGTAAGAACCTTTCTAAATTTGAGTTGAATTATATAGTCACTGAAAAGGAACTCTTGGTTGTGGTACATTATTTAAACAAGTTTAGGCAATATATCACTGGTTATGAAACTTTTGTTCATACTGACCATGCAACCATTAAGTATTTAATGAATAAACATGATTTCAATGCTACTATAATTAGATGGTTTTTATTGTTGAAACAAATTGATTTGACCATTATTGACAAACCAGGGAAAGAAAATGTGGTTGCATATTTCTTGTCAAGACTAACCCTGCTTGTAGATAATGAGGAGATGATATGTGATCAAATTCTAGATAAGCACCTCTTTGCCACCTCAAGGAGTTATCCATGGTTTGTTGAGATAGCCAACTACTTGGTTGCTTGTAGGTTCCCACCTAATCTTTCATCTAAGGAGAAAAGAAAAAATTGTCATGAAAAGTGTCCCTTTCACTTTGATTGGGGGGAATCTTTTTAGATTCGGACCATATCAGATCGTGAGAATATGTGTGATGGAAGAGGAGGTATTTGAAATCCTCTCATCATTCCATGATGGATCTTGTGGGTTTCACTTTGCTACTAAGAGGAAAACCTTCAAAGTTTTACAAGCCGGTTACCATTGGCCCACTTTATATAAAGATGCAAGGAGGTACACCTCTAGGTGTGGTAATTGCCAAAGGATGGGTAAGCCCACACACAAGGATGAAATTTCCTTACAACATCAAGTGACCCTAGAGCCATTTTATAGTTGGGGCATGGATTTCATTAGACCTATTGATCCCCCATTGGGACAAATGAAGTATAGCATTGTGTGTACTGATTACTTGACAAAGTGGGTTGAAACAAAGGCATATAAAGAAACAACTGAGAAGAAGGTGGTTGAGTTTTTAAGGGTGAATATCTTCTATAAGTTTGGTTATTCGAGAGAGTTATTCAATGATCAAGGAGCACAACTTATATCAATTTTGATTGAAGATCTCATGAAGCAACACCACATCAAGCACATGACATCCACTGCCTATCGCCCTTTAATAAAACAAGTAGGTATAGGTCACAAACAGAGCATTGGAGAAAATTTTAACTAAGGTTGTTATCAAAAAAATAAAATATTAGGCATATAGATTGGTAGAAGCCACTTGGGCCTACAACGCCACTTGGAAGACCACCACTAGATTCACTCCATACGAACTAGTTTATGGGAAGAAGGATCTACTTACTATTGAGTTGAGTACAACACCTTGAGGATGGCACCTTAGTTGGAATTAAACTTCAACACAACACAACAGGAGAGGTTGTTCCAACATAATGGATTAAATGAGTTCTGGCTGTAAGCTCTCCTACACACTAAGGTAATCCATCTATAGAGGAATATTTCGCATAAGAAACACATTAGGGAGAATAATTTTTAAAAAGCATATTGGGCCCTACCATATGGTTCTAGATTCAAGGATTTCAAGGGGAATTTAATGAAAGTATGGTTGTGTCCATATCTAGTAGAGATGAGAATGGGTCTGTCGAGATTAGAACCATTGATGAGGAAGATATTCCCCTAATTGTAAATGGCTATATGTTGAAGTTGTATAAAAGACCTCTATCCAAGGAAGCGTTTGTCAATCCAGTTAGCAGAGAATTGAATTCAATTGGGAGGCTCACAACCCTCAATCCACAAAATTTATAAAAGAAGGTAGGAAAAAGGAAAAGAAAATAAGAGGTCCTAGATGAAAACATCCATGGGGTATCTAAGGTGAACTCAAGGGTTGAAAACCTCTTCGAAGCGGCCCAAGAATTAAAAAAAAAAAGAAGGAAAAAAAATGAAAATATTCTTGGGTGGAAACCTCCTATGAGCGTGCTAGGGAAGGCATGGATGTTGAAAACTTCGGCAGAGGGAGCCTACATGTCTTAAAAAAAAAGAAAAATAAAAGTATAAACATAAGGAAGGAGTTATTACAATACTCTTGCTAACATCTCTTTTGGAGGACTCTAAGGAATCAACAGAACCATGGCTACAAGATAGATTCTACAGGTGGATTCCTCAATTTTTTCAACCACCCATTGCATGTTCACACTCTCCACTCACATCACTACGTCTCTCCAACATCTGGCCAACAATAGCATCAAATTTCAACTCCTCATTGTAATGCTATAGGAAGAGCCTATAATGCTACAAGAGGAGCTTGAAATGCCACACTAGGAAGATCTGATTTGGGAAAGAGCATAGAAGGTCGTGTCTTCTTTAGGAAATGTTGAGAGAGGTCCACCAACATCACTTTCATCACCCATCCACTCGATTTTATCTTGTTTTCTAATGAAAGGAGATTTTGGGGTTTACCAATTTCCCCTTTCTTTATAAAATTTTTGATCTTGAGGCTTGGGGGTTATGGCCCACAAACCTATCAGAAGCGTTTAAATAACACTTTGCCTTAAAAACCCATGGAATTCAACTCTATCAGGATACACAGAATACATGAGAAATACATAGAAAACACACATTCGAAAGCACGACCGAACTTCAAAAAGATTACGTCTGCATCTATAATTATTGTCGGGTCCGCACTCCAAGCCATTTCTTTCCCAATGCGCTCTTCAATCTCTAATCTCCGATCGATCGATCTCTGCCATCCATTACTTTCCTGGATGCAATGGTTGAAGTTACACCTGATCAATGAAACTAATCGTTGATCCTCCATCATCGATTAACTCGCAACAGATCCAATGATTAACAAGAATTTCAGAGGCACAACTTGTACGAGGATTAACCGCCTGAAAAGCAGTTTCCTCTCTCCTCCTTGCTGCTACGTGTCACTTGATGAGTGGAATCGGGTGCTCACCCTTCAATACCACTTATGGGTTTGAGGCTGCCTGAAATACCACTTCCACTATTTAAAACTCGCTCTTCATGAATTAACGCCCTCACATCTCTGCCACGTGATGACCGTCGAGTTGTTGATCTATCGATCAGACGATTGACATATATCTCTCCGCCATTTGATGGATTCTATATTTTAATCTAGTTCCTTTTCCATTTCTCTGTTTATGCACGAACACTCATATATAACAATATTTCGTTAATCAATGGATCGCCATCGATCCTCGTAGTGATCGATGGTCGATCAAACCTGCAACACTAGAACTTTCAACTCTATATATGAAATATACACATAAGATATCTATAAAGTCACACACAGGCACATAAATCAACATTGAAACACACTTTTATATTATATACAGAACAATTACAAGCTAAGGCATTTCAACCTTAGAAACAAGTTCCCTCTCGACTAAATTTTGACCACTTCGCTTTACACAATTTGAATTGTCACACTATGTCTCGTCTCCCCCCTATTGAACACGCAGGTTCATCATATATATAAGAAATATTGGATCAAATCACTAAAAGGATCCGATCAAATCCTCTCCATGAATCACTCAACTATCCCTAATTCTCTCTACATGCATAGATATGTGGCAGATTACATTTAATAAAGTCTTTTAGAGACTTATCGCTTCCATCATTTTAGCCTGTTTTAAACAGAATTTTCCCCCTGTTCAGCTTCTATGGTCCACGTCCTTCTTGCTTCACATTGGATTCTAAATTTGAGTAAGAGTACCGGATGCTCCTGCATCAGACTCCCGAGGCACAAAAATTGATGACCTCTTGGTCATATGCTTCTCCTTGTCATAAGCAATTCTACCCACTTCTCAGTGGAACTACCTTCATGATCCTCTCTGAGCTATAACCAACCTCT
Organism: Pinus taeda; assembly: GCA_000404065.3. Lineage (NCBI taxonomy): Eukaryota > Viridiplantae > Streptophyta > Pinopsida > Pinales > Pinaceae > Pinus > Pinus taeda. Next base: position 53,661 of record APFE030413063.1, read on the forward strand.
GCAGTAACAGTCTTCCTCTACTACACAATACCTCACTAAGATTTCACTTGAGCTTACTCTTTTGGCATCCTTCTAGTTCTCTCCTCTGGAACCAATTGAGCACTCCTTGCTCTAGGTTGTTGCAAGTCTTCTCACCTTCCGCTGCCGCTATCCACACAAAAATAAGACCAAAAACTCTCCAGTTTTATCAACTGTACCTCCTTCTCCTTCTAATTTCATTCTCTCTTCCTTCTCGTAGGAAAACCTTTCCCTGCTCTGATACCAAATGATGAAAGGATATTTTGGGGTTTACCAATTTCCCCTTTCTTTATAAAATTTTTGATCCTGAGACCTGTGGGTTATGGCCCACAAACCTATGGGAAGAGTTTAAATAGTACTTTTCCTTAAAAACCCATGGACTTCAACTCTATTAGGATACATGAGTAATACATGTAAAACACACAATCAAAAGCATAACCGGACTTCAAAAAGATTACACTCGCATCTATAATTATCATTGGGTCTACACTCCAAGACATTTTTTTCCCGCTGCACTCTTCAATCTCTGATCTCCAATTGATCAATCTCTGCCATCCATTACTTTCTCGGATCCAACGGTTGACATTGCACCTGATCAATGAAACTAATCATTGATCCTACAGTGTCGATTAACTCGCGACAAATCCAATGGTTCACAAGAATTTTGGAGGCACAACTTGTATGAGGATTAACTGCCTGAAAAGTGGTTTCCTCTCTCCTCCTCACTATAATGTGTCGCTTTATGAGTGGAATCGGTGCTCACCCTTCAATACCACTTATGGGTTTCAGGCCACTTGAAATACCACTTCCACTGTTTAAAACCTGCTCTTCGTGAATTAACACCCTCACATCTCTGCCACATGATGACCATCGATCTGTTGATCTGTTGATCACACAATCAACATCTATCTCTCTGCCATTTGATGGATTCTGCGCTTTAATCCAGTTCCTCTACCATTTCTCTGTTTATGCATGAACACTCATACATAACAATATTATGTTAATCAATGGATCGCCATCGATCCTCGTAGTGATTGATGGTCGATCAAACCTGCAACACTAGAACATTCAACTCTATATATGAAATATACACATAGGCTATCTATACAGCCACTCACAGGCACATAAATAAACACTGAAACACACTTTTATATTATATACATAATGATTACAAGCTAAGGCATTTCAACCTTAGAAACAATTTCCCTCTCTACTACATTTTGACCACTCTGGTTTACACAATTCTAATTGTCACACCCTGTCTCGTCTCCCCCATATTGAACATGCAAGTTCATCATATATATAATAAATATTGGATCCGATCACTAAAAGGATCCGATCAAATCCTCTCCATGAATCACTCAATTGTCCCTAATTCTCTCTACATGCATACATGTGTGGCAGATTACATTTAATAAAGTCTTCTAGGGACTTATCGCTTCCATCATTTTAGCCCTATTTTAAACAAAATTTGTCCCCTGTTCAGCTTTGATGGTCCACGTCCTCCTTGCTCCACTTTGGATTCCAAATTTGATTAAGAGTGTCAGATGCTCTTGCATCATTTTTACTTTGTTTAAATCTCAGAAAGAAAAAAAATAATATATGACAACAACAACAACAACAAAAATCTTGTAAAGCAATGTCAAAAAAAAAATCTTTGGAATTTGTTTGTAAAAAATTATTTAAAAAAAAAAAAATTAATGTGGGTTGAAGATGGCACAGGTTCAAAATTAGGAGATATTTTAATATTGTATGTTGGTGGGACCAAATATTATGGTGGAGGAACCATGGATAAAGCACACGCACTTTCAAAGGGTGATTTCATTTAAGGCATCAGGACTCTTCCATAGGGGAAAACTGAAACCATAACATGCTCAACAGATATGCAGAAGGGTGCCCCCATAGGCAGTCATGCTGGGAAACCACCGTCGGAAAATCAATGGTTGGGATATCGCCCGACATCACTATAGGTTGGAACCACTTACCACCACAGGTGTCTCTGTGAGTGATAAGTTGTATTCACCTTGTTTGTAGCTAACGAATCAAAAATTGCAAGCGAGTGTGATTACCATTATCCCGGGACATGTCCATGTCACTCCTCCACCCCACCACCTCATTTATCAGTCGACATCACCTTCCATGTCATCGCCCCTCATGTCATCATATGTTGACATGTTGTACACTTTTTTCCCCACTCATTAACACTATTGTTTCCCTTGTTTCTCTATAAAACCCCGTTTTCTTCGCTCAAAGTAATTTTTACTACTAATTTCTCTAGAGCTCATTGACGGTCACCTGCACCTATAAGTTTGCAAAATCAAATATGATGTTATATAGTATTCCTCAAAGCGTAAGATCCAACCACCTTGAGCATCGTGGAACCATTTTTGAATTTGTGAAGAAGCACACCATCCTTAGGAAGTAGTCCATCCACTCCACCAGAAGTAGCTTCGACGCTAAGAATAAACCTGCACACATAACAAAAATATCATCAAATTATGAAAACCTATGCAAAAACCAACAAAGAAATTCAACACCCTCAAGATCACTATGTTATGAGATCTAGCTCCAGGATGCAGACATCTCCAGCAATTTTATCCTACAGTTATGCTCAGGTATAACAACCCTCACCTCTTCGCTATGCATATAATTCTAAAATGTGTTAATGGTCTAGAAAGGAATTTTTATGGTCTGGAGGTGATTGGTAAACTTAGCCACCCTTAAAACGTTAACTAAAGTTCATTAAGTTACCTATGTAACTTGGAAAATTCAAATCAAGTGAGGTGGTGATTACAAGGGGTGATGTGATGATCACGAGGAGTAGGGTGATGATTATAAGGAGTGGGGACAATAGTTAAGAAGGGGGAAGTTTGTGTAAGATCCATGTCACAAAAACGCTCTGATCCTTTACTAAAAAAGGGAATATTAAGTATAATGCTCGACTCCTTTTGCAATATCTGTCATTTTTAGAAAAAAAAAGCAGTTAGAGTATATGAGCTAGTGATATTAGATTTCCTAGGGTGCCACTAAGCTCCGTCGAATTATCATTGTAGGTGCTATAGGAGAATCTAAGCTGCTATAGGAGGCCCAAAAAGAAGCTACATGAAAGAAATGAAGGGAGAAAGGAATCCAAAGTGACCCAAAGTTTCCCTCAAACATTCATGCACATGGAAAATCTATCTGAAAAAGGAGTAAATTTCTTTCTCCCTCTTCAATTTACATACATTTACATGGGAATTCTGCTTCAAGTAGTGCCCTGTAATAGACAATTGAGAAGTAGTTTCCTTCGGAAATTGTTGTGTTTAAAGGAAAGAAAGGGAAAAAAAGAGAGCCTGTTTTTGTATAAATGTTAGCATCCTTCTCGCTCTTTGATAAAAAGGAAAATGTGGAATTATTTCTACAAGCAAGATAACTGTAAGGAAACATTGAAATTTACACCTAAGTGACCTCGAGAAGGAGCAGTAGAAAAAATTAGGGGAGTAATCAATATAAAAAAGCCCATTGATACAAAGAGAATTCATCAACATCCTCCTATAGTAGATATTGTCCTAAGACATCAATTGATGGGATTCTTTCAATAATTGAAAGGGTATGATGATGACATAACTCAGGAATTTTCCATGGCACTACATTCTCAAGGCGAAGATAGTTCCACTACTATTATTAGAGTATTGGCCATCTCTTGAAGTCCTTAAACCATAAGTAGAGTGACTACGTTACCCTTAGGAGCTCAATAGAGCAAGGAGGGGAAAGCAGTAAGTGTTACAACTAGGAAGAACTTTCTCATTCATAGAGAGAAGCCTATAGAAGATAAGAATCGAGTATTAAGAGAAAGCCTACCTTGCCCCTGGGATGAAGTGGTCTATCACATTGTCAAATACATATCTTGTGAGGGGAAGGTTGAGCATTGTATATGCATATCATTTTATGCTACTCTATGTACTAAGATTCAAAGAAGATTTACCAATTTCATAGAGACTAAGTGTTCCCCATTTCCTCCTACAATCTATCATTGAAATGAGTCAGAAGGTGAGGGAAGGGAAGATTCAACACATTTTCCACCATGGCTACATTAAATTAATTGTAATGGATGATTTAAGTCACTTAAGGAACCATGTGCTATGGAATGATTTTGTAGACATGGAAAGGGAATTTTTCAATGAAACCCAAGAAATCACACATGGAGAAGCACCAACATCTAGAACTAGAGGTACGAGAGGAAAGACAGAGTAATAAGAGGCAGCAAAAACAAAGGAAAAAGAGGCAGCAAAAATAGAGGAAGAAGAAGCAAAAATTAAAGAAGAAGAAGGAGAGAAGAAAGTAGAGGGAAAAGAGAATCCTGAAGACACCCCTAAGCCCCAAGAGACAAGAAAAGAAGGACAACAAACAAGTTTCTCTCTAGGGAATACAAAGCTAGAAGTGGCTACCACATTGGCCACATTGATTACACCTGTTGATCCCAAAAGTAGGTAGTAAACCCAAGGTCCCGTATACTTCAAAACAAGGAAGAGCACAAGGAAAAGACAAGGGAAACCACAATCTATTTCAAAAATACCTATTACTATTCATGAGTCACCAATAAAAAAGGAAGAAGTGGGATCTAGTGAGGGAAAAAATGAGGAGGTTACCTCTCCTAAGGCCAAAACTTAGAAACATGTGATGCCTATGAGAAGGCCCACCACTGGCGAGGTCACCTTTAAGAGATTCAAGGCACAAGCTTACATTAGACAAGAAGAAAAGGAAGAGTTGTAGGAGGAAACAAAGAAGCTACAAGGGAAATAGGGGTTGCTATAGGAGAAACACGGAGTGCTACAATAGCAGAAGGAAGTTTTATAGGAAGGGGAAGCCACCTCATAAAAGAATGAAAAATTTGTCCAAGAGATCTAAGAGCCTAATCCACATCCCAATATAGAATCCTACTACAAATGTTTTTAGGGAAGTAGGACTATACCTAGAAACTTCACCATCCCACTCTTCTTTGAGTTAGAAAATGAAAGAGGAAGAACTCATAGATGGATTCAAAATTTCCAAATATAAAAATGTAGAAGATATGGGCCTAATGGAAGAAAAGATCAATGAAATGAGAAAGGAATTAAGTGACCTAAAACTAAGAGAGTCAGCCATGAGGGATATACTACATGCAAAGAGTACAAGGCTATAAGAACAACTGCAAGAAAATGAAACACAACTTACTACTATGGAAAGTATATTTGTGGAAGCCATAAAATGCAGGCAACCATCTAAATCCTATTCTATTTTCTCAGGGAGCAATGGCTACCATTACAGATAAAGGCACTAGCATAGTATGGGTCTTTACCTTTCCAAGACAACAGGAAATTTATTGAGTTTTCCAAAAAATTGATTATGGAGGTTAGGGAAAACTAGTTGAGTTTTATATGCACAATCTGATTCTAACAAATCTTAATTTCTCTTACCCCAATTCAAGATTGGGAGACATGCAACTCATGGAATTGGCATGTTCAGGACATGAGGAGACAAGATCTTAAGAGGTGAAGAAGGTTATGGCAGAGGAAGAAAAAGAGGCATTATACATCAAAGAAAAATTAATAAGTCCAATAGTCGTCATAAGCAACAACAATCTCATCTCCTCTAATTTTGATCTAGCACCTAGGTACATAGAAACCCAATATAAATCCATTCTACATTTTGAGGATAATTTTAGGATGTTTGGAACATATAGTCTACAAGTCTGTTAGAGAAGGTGCCAAGCCTTACCTCACATTTTACAAATTAAAGAGTTTCACTCTCCAGAAATACTAAGGAATGCCTTGGAAAAAACATCGTTGTATAAAAGGATAATGCACAGGTTGAAGATCAAATGGATAAGTCTCAAACTTATTCCTCCCTTAATACTGTTGGGATTATAAGAAGGAAGAAACTAGGAAGAGGAACAAAAAATGTGGATAGAGGTAGAGGCAAATGTAGGTTTTTATCCATGGGAAGGCACACCATATGACGTGCCTTCAAATGTTAGAGAGGCCATCAAGGTCATGAATGAGCTTCATATGGATGAATAAGTTTCATAGAGGATGAGAAACACCTTCAACACACAAGTGATGATGGGTCCTATTAATAGGTATATTTTTAAGTTCATTATGCTATCCTCCAACCCTAAAACCATCCTTTTCTCACATTAATTCACATTTTTAGTCATAATATGCTTAGTAAGATTATTAGAAGGTGTTTTTCATATTGTGTGGCGTAATGTGATTAATTTTCAAGGAAAGGAAACATTTTTTAGGCATGTTTTATTTAGGGGCTTGATGGATACAACCAAGAGAGAATATAGGGGACTTGTCCACCTTGTTAACTCTAACTTTGCTTCGGATCACAAAATCCTCACTCATGGCTTAACTCCACTAGTAGCAGAGGGACTCCAAGTACATATGAATATCAAGGAATATCATATCCACAATTCTCAAGATTTTGGAGGGAATCACTCCTCTTTTCAAGGGAACTACCATCAACTACCTTTTTGGTATAAATAAACTAGATGAAAGGCTCATTAGGATCCCAAATTTTGTTGCAGCTAAGAGTAGCTACTGAGCCTCGTGCTTGACATTGTTATTATTAACTTTGATCTCATGTATAAGACTATTATTTTCTGTTAATTAGAATCTTACCATTGATATGCTTTTGAGTTAGTTTGGAGGGTTGAAATCCTTGGATTTGGGCCCAACCCAGAGGCTTTAGTCCCTCTTTTGTATTCCATTCTTGTTCTTTTTTCAACACATTGTAGTCCTTCTCTTGTTTCAGTAGATTTTATAGCATAAAATCTTGTGATTACAGGCTTTCCATTCACCCCTCTTAGGGGAAGAGTGATTGGAAGGATTCACAATCACAATCCAAAAATATATGTTTACGATTTCTTCGAAATGCATAGATGTTAGTTGCAATCCTTTTGAATTCTTATCCTCCGCAACTTAGTATTTAGTGTCATTTGTTTAATGATCTGAGTAGTGTTATGGGATAAAATATATAGTAGTGAAATTCAACTCACCTTCTCCATGTTCATTTATTGCACTGTGTTATTAGTCATTTGATGCATGTATTTGGCTAGCGGCAGGGACTTTGTTGATCTAAAAAGGTGGGCATACCTTCCTACATTCACCTCGACTTAGGTATTAGTGATGGAAGACTGTAGAGGTGGGATCACTGGGGTTTAAATTTTAGGCGGTTTGGACTTTGGATGCCCTTGTTGATTTTGTCTTGGTTTATTCCATGAGATTCCACATTCATGCTTGGAATATGGCTGCGGGGGGGTGGCGGATGATTGGATGAAAGAGAGATTTGGTTCAGCCCAATCTATGGTTTGGTGGTATGTGGAAGTCCTTGACTTGGTTGGTATTTTATTATATTAATAAGAGCTATTGTTCTATTACGATTCATATATATTGGTATTGATTATGTTGGTGATATTATCGTTGAGTTTCCATGGTTTCTATGATGGTTATTTTATGGTTATATTTAGTTATATGATGTGTACCATCTATGGCTCTTGTCATGAATTGTTTAGTTATTGATTGGTTAATGAATGTATGGAACAATAAGTGTTCTTGCACCTATATGGAGAGGTAATAGATCCTCCTTGGTGATCCTCAAATGAATCTTAGACTAATATGATCAAAAATGCATTCATGACGTGTAGCTTACTTGTTTGCCACGTGTTTTACGAAATTTCTGTTATGGACTAGGCATGTCCTAGGTAATTTATTTTTGAGGCTTTGTATGAAAATATTTATAATTATGTCATTTATCATTCTTAGAAGTTATAGAGAGTTTTCGACAGTTGTCTAGATGTTGGCCTGGAAAAGTGGCTCAGATCTTGGGTCCACACCCTCTAAACTAAATATTTTGGTCTATAAATGCATGGAGGTAGTGTTGTGCATGTGGTTGGAGGCTGATAACTACACCATGGCCTTATCATGCATGTGTTTGTGGGATTACGATAGTGAACAAGATCCACAAATCATGGTTTGGTCCCTTGGGGTGGTCCTTTGGCCCTTGGGTGTCCTGTAGCCCTTGAGGAATGTTGTGAGTTGTCATTTCTTCAACCCCACAGACATTACTGGAGCTTGGAGCTCAATTGATGTCATAGAAACTATTTGTCTCATGTTTACCTCAAAATTCTAGTGAAATTTGGTAAATGTGGGAGGAGGGACATTACAGGGTGGTACAAGAGCTTCTAGGTTCAAACACTTGGACTAGATGGGCCAGGTGTGGTTGTTATCCATGTATGTTAGTTGTCGATGTGTTTTATCTTCATGCATTGTGATGGTCACTATTGTGGTCTTTTGTCATCATGATATTTATGTTAGGATGATTCATATGTTGATTCCATTATATATACATATGTTGTGCTTATCCAGATTAATTGTGCAAATGAGTTAGCCTCCCCTAAAACACACTAAGCTATGTTTCATCAAGTTTATATTTGGTTTATCTTACATGAAATGTTTGTAGGAAGAAGAGTAGAGATGAAAATTATAATGGTGGATTACAATTCATGTGATTCTCCTTATAGAGCAAAAGAGAAGCAAAGAGATTAATGATACCCTAACACAGTAGATACCTTGAGAAGTTTAAAGACAGAAATCAGAAGTTGTAAGGAAGGTAGTGGTGGGATCATTTAGTCACAGGAAATAATTTCTAGATAATAGGAAAAGAAATCATAGGTAAATGCAGTCATTCTTCAGAGTGCATCACACTTGCGAAGACGAGGACAACTACGACTCATTTTTGGGTAGGACGAAAAGGCAAATGTGGCATACTATAGCAAATCTCATGGAGGACGTAGGTCATAACAACGCTGACATAGTCAGAGATGGAAAATGGATGGATATAATGGATAGGATAGGTAATTATTATGTGTTCTATTCTAGTTATGGATTAGAGAGACAACATGGTCATCACCGTTATCGTCCTTAGAGGAGTGTTGGGCATCACTTTTTGGTGTTTTATTTTGACCAAATAAGCCATTTTTTCCTTCATTTTCCTTTTTCCGCTCCTACATTCATCCATAAAATCCATTAAATTAACTAAATTAGGTACAATTATAATTTAATTTGGATCGTTTAAATTTTGATGCAGTTTTGCTTTAAAATTAAAATTTTAGCAATGATTACGGGATGTTGTGACTTCCCATAATAACTCCATGGTTTTCATATATGCAAGATAGTTGGGTGAATATGAAAGTTTCTTGGTAATCCAAAATGTACAAGGATAGTGAAACTCGTATTTTTCTCCCAAAAAGGTTCACGGAGGTGCCCTGTCAATGCTGGTTAAACTAGGCCACTTATGCATGTAATCCCCTATTTTGAGCACAAAATTAGGGTAGTTTTTGTTGGAAATAATACTGAGAGGGGGGGGGTGTGAATCAGTATTATCACATCAATAAAACTTTTTCATTTCCATATTCAGATTCATATATGCTACTTCCACAACTTCTTATGATTCAGTTAGTTGATCCTTAATGAGTGCATTAGAACATTATCAACCATATTAACAGTAAACAGGTGCAGTAAAATAGAACAGATCATCATACATAAGCCACACACATGAACACCATGATATAAGGTGGAAACCCAATGTGGGTGAAAACCACCTGCTGCAATATGTCTCTATCTTCTTTCAATTAGAAACTTCTTCTTACAATTGTACTGGTGCAGTCCTTTACCAATACGCAGGCTGCAACCTGCAGAGAACTACAACCCTCTCTCGTTGTCCAAACTCTCCTGGAAGGGAGCTACAACCCCCTTAGCTCTTGCGCTAGCCAAGATACTAGTACGTAGGTGCTGGCCTATAGAAGGCTACAACCTTCTCTTTCTTCCAGGGACCACGTTTCATAAATTTTCAGACTGGATCCATGAACATCAATCAATCATCAAGAATTTCTACATCAAACAATCTCCTTTTCACCAATTAGCACTGAATCAAGTAGACACTTCTCTGACAGCTGTATCCAAATCACAGTAACTGTAACCACACACCAACTCTAAACCCAAAAAAAATACTATCATTCAAGCTTAAAGATTAAGACCCATCAATAGAACTTATCCTTCTCCTTGCGCTTAGGTTCCTTCTTTATTCAGATCCAGATCTGCACCATAACCCAACCACAGTATTCCAGATCTAGCAATTTATCAGATATTCAATAACAATTCAAATGATGCTTTGCCAAATGATCTCGTTCCCCTTTTATAGTCTTAGGCCTTTCACAATACCACGGTCCAAAACCATAATAACACAATAACATGAACCCAATACTTGGGATCAACACTTTTGGATGTAATACCACGGACCAAAACCATAGGATCAAAAAACTCTCGGACCAATACCATGAACCAACCATGAAAGTTTGTGAACTTTTCTCCACATGAAATAAACTTTTTCTCCACATAAAAGTGCGTGAAATTTTCTCCACATGAAATAAACTTTTTCTCCACATGAAATAAATGTTTCTCCACATAAAAGTGCGTGAAATTTTCTCCACATGAAATAAACTTTTTCTCCACATAAAAGTGCGTGAACTTTTTTCTACATGAAATAAACTTTTCTCCGCATAAAAGTGCATGAACTTTTCTCCACATGAAATAAACTTTTCTCCGCATAAAAGTGCGTGAACTTTTCTGCACTATAATTTATCATCTGAGATGAGTGGGTTGCCATCAAGTACAACATATGTATCATAATGCCAACAGTTTTGGATTTTGAGGGATTTCTCCCAAACTATAGTGATAATAAGGATGAATTTTACCTTTTAAGCCTTCATTTATGATTTTCATAAAAACATTTGAGATTTTTAGTCATTTGGTTACAAAAACACTTGCATAAATATCGAGGATTTGAGTTAGAAAGACATATTATGTCATGTTATGTGTAGGTTTTAAACCCGTACAGAAATTACCTGCATACGAATTCTAAATCACAGGAAAAATAAAAATGCGAGAGCATAACACATAAAACACATATACACAGAGATTTCCCACTTGATCCTAAAACTGAGACTACCAGCTTGATTTTTCATTATGTTCCTTTCAATGTTACAATACATATTTAGACATGTCGAAGCATCAAATACCATGGACCGAAAACCATCGCGTCCAATAACATGGACCAAAAAACTATCGCATCCAAAAAACATGTGCGAAAATCATGCACAAAACCATAAGTGGGTCCGCCCAACCTAACATAGGGTCCAAAACCAAAATTTTCCCTCAAACCCCCTGTTAACTATGTGGAAAGAATATAACACAACCCAACATTATGTTTGATGAACTATTGCTACCTGGTTGAAGTAAATTGATTAGAGTTTATCATGTCTTTATTGTGCTTAATGTATTATTCTTAGCCTATTCTTCAAATTCTTTTATCTTGTTTTCAATTTTAAGTGTGCAAGCAAAGCGTGGAGGGTGCCCATTGCTAAGCCTCTGCACTTGTTTTTAATTATATGGTATGATATTTTAGTTTGTTGCAATTTCAATGTGTTAATTTACTATGAATTTCAATATTATTTGATAATATTCGTTCTTTTTATGCTTGACAAGAAGTATTACGAAGTGACCTCCTATAAAGGAGCTAGATATTCCTTTCATTCTCAATGATTAAAATTGTCAAAATTGCTCATTTTGGTCAAATTGCTTATGTGTGATTGGATTGTTTAAATTTGGTTAATTTATTATTTGATTGATAGTAAGTGATGATATAAAAGTGTTTATTTCATCAATGGAAGATTTTTTAGTCCATTTCCTCCAAGGGAAATTGAAGTTTGCTTGTTATAACAATGATTAAGATATCAAGCTAGTTAAAGTGTTAATTTTCTAGAATTAGTCTCTAAACCATAGATTTTGGCGTCCTTTGAAGTTCACAATTTCTGGATTAATAATAAAATTGATGATCTAATTTACAGCCATAAATTGGACTGACATTTTTGGAGTCGTTGTCGGGGAAGCACATTTAGAGATTAGAAGCTTAGTTAATTAATCTCTCTTTAAAATATTAAAAAAAATGAAAAATAGATTTTAGTTTTTAGTTTAGTTATGTTTATTTATTCCTAGACAACGAGATGAAAAGGATAGATACACAAAACAAAATCCCACAAATACTCAACCATTGGTGGGAGCAAAACCATCTACATCTAAACTAACTACATCAATTGATAGAAGATTAACTTTGGAAGAGTTAGAGGAAAAGCAACGTTCAAGACAAAGGTTAAATCTTGTAGAAATACACATTTTTTTATCCTATGAAGAAAAGAGAAAACCAACACAAGAAGCGGCATCTTCTTTAGGAAAACAAAAATAAACAAGGAAACTAATTGTTCAACCAATCCTTGAACAACTAGAGAAAGTTGAAGAAACAGAACCTCAAATTCCTACATTGGAAACATTAGAAGAAACATTAGAAAGGACACTTAAGGAAACAATTGAAAAAGAAATGGCGGAACATGTAGGATCAAATATGGTAGAAGGAGGATTATGAGGATTAACTCCGGAACAACGACAAGAATATGAAAGAAAAAGACGAGAATGGGAAAGAACAAGGAAAGCAGAAGAGGAAAGAAGAAGAGAAAATGAAAATAAGAGAAGGGAAGATGAAAGAACAGAAGATGAGAATGGAGAAAAAGAATCCACTTTTGTATTTCCAATCTTGGATACTAGAGAAATTTTGGGAGAAGATGTAAAAATGAAATATATTCCACCTTTTGTTTTACAAAATTTATATGGTATGCCTTTTGAAGATCCTAACTCATTTTTGTTTGAATTTTATATATCATGGCATACCTATAGTTATACTTATGATACACATAAACTTCATCTTTTCCATGCCACTCTTAAAGCATCTGCATTAAAATGGTTCGTCAGATTAGGTGAACATATCATTACTAGTTGGGATGAAACGAGTGAAATATTCCTTAAGAAATATCAAGCATACTGTAGGTCTATAAATTCAAAGGATGATATTTTTAAAATGTTTGAGCAAGAAGATGAAATTTTGGTGGAATATCTATAGATATTTCTCTATCATTTACAAAAATCCAAACATCAATATTTGAATCAAGAAATCATTCCAACAATGTTTTTGAAATCCATATGAGATGAGTATCTTGATATTCTTAATGTGATGGGAAAAGGAGATATTTCATATTCACCATTTGGTGAAATTGTAGATTTATGTCAAAAATACTCAGGAGGCAGAGCTAAAATTGGAAAATGGGATGTAAATTCTAAAGTTACCAAACCAGCAACATGAAGTATAAAAAGAGCTAAACTAGGAAACTTGTTTGAAGATTTCAAAATAGATTCCTTAAGTACATTAGGAACACAAGTTGATATATTAAAAACAAGAAATAAACAAGAAGAATAAAATCAAGTATTATCAATTTTCTTTCCTAAATGTAAAAAGAAGCATCCACTGAAATAAATTCCTTTAGACAATATTCATGTATGTGGACTTTGCATGGAAAATCATGTAACTGGTGATTGTCCAAAGTTGAAGGAATTACAGGAAAACCTAGTGGAAGAAGGTCAAGCAATGGAATCTCTTTACTACTTAGCACCAAGAAGACCTTGGTAATCACGATTTGCAGACATGCCTCAAAATCCTACTCAAAAATTTACTCAACAATTTCCTCAAAATTATCAATATTTTTTTTAGAATTTATGGAATATTCCTATGCCTTGGCAGGCTTGGCCTCCTCAGAAAACCCAAAGCCAACGTTCTCAAGGTTGGCAGGGATATTCTTATGGAATCCAACCTCCTCAACAATTTTACCAACAATCATACTCTCAACCATATCAATAATCATATCATAAATCGTATCAATCCTATCCTCAACAACCTCTTCCACATCAACAATTTCAGTAACCCCAACAACAAAATCCATTTCCTTAACAATCATTACCTACACCACCATTAATCAAACCTCAACAACTTCGTCTTCCATCTAACCAACCACCACCCAGATCAACTCAATTACTAGCCTAAACATTGGAAAATATGAGTAATAAAGTAGAAAGACCAATATGTAATATCTAGGAAGGAACCTCATTTCCTACATATTGAATCCTTCCTATTCAATCTATTCACTTAAGGTCTGGAAACGTTATACAGAAAGACCCTCCTATCATCATAGAATAAAAACTATAAGAGGCGATAATTCCTAAAAAATATAGCACATAGCATGTAATAAAATATAATAAAATTCAAAAGAGTAAAACAATAACGACTTGAACACCTGCTTTCTCGGAAACATTAGTTGAGAAAAAATCTTTCATTTCTCTTCCTGAATTTGATATATTAGATGGACTGAAAAATGCTTATGTGAAAATTCCTTTATTTCAAGTTATTAAAGATATTTTAATCTATACAATGCAATTAAGGAATTATGTATAAAGAAAATTGGAAAAAGAAAGAAATATCCACCAATAATTCACGTGATTGGAAAGTTATATAGCTTCATGTCAACAAATAATACAATTGCAAAATATGTTGATTCTGGAATTCCAATATTAACAATTTTTCAGTTTCTAAAAAATTAATTAACTTGGGAGCTGCTATTAATGTGATGACAATAGAAATAATGAAATATTTGAATTTGTCAATTTTTCGACCAACTACTACTATTTTTGAAGTAGTTGATAGATCTAAAGTAGTGCCAAAAGGTGTGCTTGAAGATTTCATATTTTCCTTCGATTCTTGGAAGTATCTAGTGGACTTTTTAGTTTTTCAATTAAAGTCAAATTTAGGAGGACACTAATTAATTCTTGGAAGACCTTGGTTAGCCACAGTTGATGCCTTCATTGGTTGTAGATCACGAAGCATGATTATTTCACATGCAAATGAAAGAAAACATATAAAAATTTATCCTCTTGCTCAATCACCTTCTTTGTTATCGTTGTATGATGAAACAAAACAATAAAAGGAAGAATTAATTCAACCTATATTAAGTACTAATCAAGATTTTGATTTAAGAGAAGAGAAAAATGAGGATTTAATAGATTATTTCATTTCAAAACCAAATATTTCAAAACAATAAAGAACTATGCAATACAATGTTGCAAATCAGATTCTAGAACAATATTTTCAGGAAAATCACACAATCAATTATTTTAAAACATCATTCAATGTTGTTTTTCCTGTTAATTCAATCACACATTCTGAAAGTAAAAAGAATGAAATCGTTCTTGAAAATGTCTTAACATTGGAAACAATTTAGAACCATCACAAGAAGAACAATTGATTGAAATATTAAAGAAATATTTAACGGAATTTGCTTGGGATTACACTGATATGAAAGAAATCCATACTGAAACATGGATTAATCATATTTACACAGATGATATTGTTAAACCTATAGGGCAATCCCAATGAAGAATGAACCCAATGTTGAAATAGATTGTTAAGGACGAATTGCAAAAACTATTACAGGTAGGATTTTTCTACCCTATCTCAGACAGTCAATGCGTTTCTCCTTTAGTAGAGGTTCCAAACAAGAATGGGAAGTGGAGAGTCTGTGTAGATTATAGGGAATTAAACAAAGCAACTCTTAGTGATGATTCTCCATTACCATTCATAGATCAGTTCTTAGATTCACTAGATAGGAAAAAAAAATTCTCCTTTCTAGATGGATTTAGTGGCTACAAACAAATCAAAATATGATTTTAAGGCCATGAAAAAAATACTTTTACATTCCCTTGTGGTACATCTGCTTATAATGTGTTACCCATTGGATTGTGTAATACATCAGCTAATTTTCAAAGAGAAATTTTGATCATTGTTTCTGATTTGATACATGAATGTGTAGAGGTTTACATGGATGACTTCAATGTGTATGGAAATACATTTGATGATTAATTGAAAATTTCGGGCAAAAGTTCTCAAAATATGTATTAAAAAAAAATTATCTCTCAGCAATGAAAAATGTCATTATGTTAACAAAAGAGATAGT
>APFE030413068.1:0-25735 GCA_000404065.3 Pinus taeda
ACACATACCCACTGGTAGATCTTCTCTGATCCAAATCTCCAGCCCAGTCTGCATCAACAAAGCCACGGATATCCAACACTCTGTCCAATCCTGGTCTTCCTTGGTAGCACAAACCATAATCACTAGTGCCACGCAAATACCTGAAAACCCGCTTCACTGCTGTCCAGTGCTCCTTCCCTGGTTTTGACATAACCTGCTCAATACTCCCACTGCATGTGCAATGTCTGGTCTAGTACAGACCATGGCATAGATCAAGCTACCGACTGCACTTGCATATGGAACACGGGACATGTCCTCTTCCTCTTCTTGTGTCTGGGACAATATTCAACAATAACTTACACTACAGGAATAGGAACCTTCACTGGTTTACTATCCTGCATATTAAACCTCTGCAGTATTGTCTCGACATACTTCCTCTGGTTTAACTAGAGCTTCCTCTTTGCCCAATCTCTTTTAATTTCATGCCCAAAATATAGTTTGCAGCACCGAGATCTTTCATGTCGAATTTGGAGGACAATTGGGTCTTCAAATCCTGGATAATTTCTTTGTCATTTCCAACCAACAACATATCATCCACATACAAGACCAGATAAATAAACGGTCACCAATTAATTTAAAATACACACAATGATCTGCTTTGCTCTGGTGAAGCCAAGTCCTCGTATAAATGTATCAAATTTTTGATACCACATCCTTGGTGATTGTTTTAACCCATACAAAGACTTTTTTAACTTGCATACCAGTTCTTTCTTACCCTTCATTGCAAAGCATTCAGGTTGCTTCATGTAGATCTCCTCTTCCGGATCCCCGTGAAGAAATGTTGTCTTCACATCCATCTATTCTACCTCAAAATAAAAAGCAATAGCAATAGATAAAAGTAATCTAATAGAATCTACCTTGGCAACAGGATAAAAAATATCACCAAAATCAATTCCCGGCACCTGGGAATAACCTTTTGCTACCAACCGAGCTTTTTATTTTTCCACCTTTCCTTCTGCATTTGTCTTCTTCTTGAACACCCATTTTCTGCCAATGGGTTTCCTTCCAACCGACAACTCCACCTGATCCCAAGCCTCATTTTTCTGCAAAGATGCCATTTCATCAACCATGGCCTCTTTCCAGAGTTTTCCATCCTCTAAATCTACTACTTCCTTCATAGTTTTGGGATCATCATCAGTAATAGATAAAGCAAAAGTCGAACAAAAATCATATGGACTATACCTTTCTGGCTGCCTTCTTTCTCAAACTAATCTTCTCACAACCGGAGTTTATGGCTCTTCATCTTCTGATTCCTCTTCTGTTGTAGAGTTTGATTCTTCCTCCTTTAGCTCAAACTCTATCTTATCAAGTTCCTTTGATGGGACTTCATGTTTAATAACATCTTTCACCTCTCTGAAAACCACATCTCAGTTGTACACAACCTTCCTTGTTACTGGGTTCCAAAGCTTATAACCCTTTAAACCATCCTTATACCCAATAAAGATGCACTTTCCAAATTTACTATCCAACTTTGTTCTTTTTTCCTTTGGAACATGTACATGTGCATCACATCCAAATACCCTCAGATGTGAAAGAGATGGTTTCTTACTAGTCCATAACTCTTGTGGAGTCTTATCCTCCAACGTTGATGAAGGTGATCTGTTGACCAGGCAACATGCAGTCTCCACCGCCTCTGTCCAGAATTCCTATCCTAACCTGGCACCACTGAGCATGCTTCTTGCCCTTTCCATCAACATCTTATTCATTGTTTCTGCAACTCCATTTTGCTAAGGTGTGTATGGAGTAGTCTTTTGTCGTGCTATACCACACTTCTTATAGAATTATTCAAATTTCTTCTTGTAAAACTCTCCACCGTTATCTGTCCTCGGCACCTTTATCTTCTTCTCTGTCTAGTTTTCCACCAGAGCCTTAAATTCTTTAAACGTGTCAAAGACTTCAGATTTCTTCTTAAGTAAATATATCCATGTAGTCCTTGAGAAGTCATCTATAAATGATACATAGTACACAAACTTACCCGGTGATGGAACCTTCATAGGTCCAAACATATCACTGTGCACAAGCTCTAATATCGGTTTTTCCCTCTTATCACTAGAGGGGAAATTCACCTGATTCTACTTCCCATATACACAGATTTCATATAAATCAAAATCCAGAGAGCTATTAGTCATACCTTCTACCATACCTTTACCATGAAGTATTGGAAGGCCCTTCTCTCCAATATGTCCAAGCCTTTGATGCCATAGCATGGTCTTTTCTCCAGAGACCACTAGATCTTCTGCTCCACTTTCAGGAACCACAGAACTATTGCACCCATCAATAATAGTGCTACCATGCAACTTGTATAGATTTCCAATCTGAACTCCTTGCATCAATACCAGTTCTCCCCTAACCATCTTACAGGTATCTTTTTCGAACATTGTTTTTACACCTACATCATCTAGCTTGCTTATAGAAATCAGATTTCTGGCTAATGCAAGAATATGCAGAACACCCGGAAGTATTCTAATCCTTCCACCTTGCAACTTGAACTTTAATTTTCTGCGACTAACGATTCTAGCCTTCTTGTAATCCCCCAAGAAGACATCACCACCATCATATTTCTCATACTCACAGAACCACTCTCTCTAGGGAGTGAAGTGAAAGGATGCACCTGAGTCAATCAACCATGCCTCATGATCTACATGTGTACTTGGAGAAGCCAAGAACACATCCCCACCTTCATCTAAGGTGGTTTTCGCCTCTGCAGAAGGAGCATCATCAGATCCCTTTCCTTTGTCAGGAGCTTTAGATTTACAGTCCCCTTTGTAGTGCCATTCCTTTCTGCATTTCCAGCACACCTTTATAGGTTTTCCTGGAGATTTAGATCTCCCTCTAGATTTAGATCTCCCACTCAATGACTTATTTTTGTTTATGTTATGGGACTATCCTCATACATACAAGGCATCGCCATTCTAGCTCTCCATATTTTTCTGTCTCATCTCCTTTGTCAGCAAGGATGAGACTATTTCATCAAATTGCAAGGAAGTTGCATTACTACATATTGCAATAACCAGACTATCCCACGTATTTGGTAGAGAACACAACAAATTGATGCACTTATCTTCATCTGAAATTTTAATATCAACAGATAATAACTGACTTACCACAGTATTAAATGCATTCAGATGCCCTGTCACTGAGTCTTCATCTTTCATCCTTAGGCTATATAGCTTTTTCTGTAGGAACAATTTATTCACCAGAGACTTAGATTGGTACAAAGTCCCTAACTTGTCCCACAAATCCTTCGTCGTATCTTCCCCTGATACATTCAGCAATACTGAATCTGAGACACACAATGGTATTGTGCTCTTTGCCTTCCGATCCAACTCCTTCCTTTCTTCATTGGACACTCTCGTTGGTTTATTACCTAGATCTACTGCAATCCACTGATCTTTATCCACCAACAGATCCTCCATCTCGAGTTTCCACAACTCAAAACTCTGACCATCAAATTTCTCGATCTCTATCTTTCCACTGCTCACCCTCTTCTTTCACCACCAGAATCAATCCCGCATATCTCCTATTGAATAGGGTCTACCACAGGCCCGAGCGAAACCCCTCAGCAACAAAGGCATCCCCTTGAAGCCAAAATAGCTCTGATACCAAATGTAGGTTTTAACCTCGTACAGAAATTACCTGCATACGAATTCTAAAATAGAAAATAAACAAAGGTGAGATCATAACTCATAAAACAAATATATACAGCAATTCTCCCCTACATCCCAAAACCAAGACTACCAGATTGATTTTTCATTATGTTCTTTTCAATGTTACAATACATATATATACATGTCGAAGCATCCAATACCATGGACTGAAAACCAGCGCGCCCAAAACCCTATGCGAAAACCATGCACAAAACCATAGGTAGGTCCGCCCACCTAATATAGGATCCAAAAAAAAAAAAATTCCCTTGGGCGCTGCCCCAGACCCCATAGATGGGGGCTAACTACCCCCCCTCAAACCCCCTGTGACCCCCCCATTGCATAATCGGTGCACCGAAAGGGGGGCTCCGATCCCCCCCCCCAACCCTCCTCTAACCTCCCAGTTAACTACGCAACCTAGTCTTGGAAAGAATATAACACAACCCAACAAACACCCATTAATCATTTACATTGAGACATAGAAGTTGTCTTTGTAGGGTGCTTTAAGATCCTCCACCAGCCCACAGTCAAAACTAGATCACGATAGAATTTGTTTGAGATGGGGTTAGACTTAGGTCAGCATGTGAGTGGTTCTCCTCGAGGCTACCCAACTCATGGGCATGGAATCTCATGTTAGCAGCTAACTACCCAGAAGCCCAAGATTTGTGCATCCTCGTGGGATGGAGGTAACTTAGTGAGCATTCTTAGGATAAACACCCTATAAGGGTAGTTGTGGGCAGCAACCATCCCTATACCTTACCTTCCCTTAGATAGTTCTGCTTGTGGATATCAGACCTCGTAAGTAAGAAGTATTTTGGAAGACCATCAAAAACATAGTACTAGGACTTGTTTGAGGAGTAGACAACCTTTAGGCTATAGGTCATTTTTACTTTTATAAGACATGCTTACATCTATTATAATATTGATATAACAATGATGATTGAACCTTTATGATAGTGACAATAATGTATATTATACTTTTATGCTATTGGAATGTCCCTAGGTGCTCTAGCATGATTGATGATGAAAGATTTATGTCTCATGATTGATGATGAAAGACTTATGTCTCGTGATTAATGTACTTTGTATCTCATTTGAACTTAATGAATTTCTAATAGAAGAAAAAGAAAAAATTATTATGGGTTCCCCCCTTGTGGGGTTTTGTCCTAGTCTCCGACCAAAAAACCTGGTGTCTCTTTTGTGTATGCTTTTCTTCTATTGTTCCTTATTGTTTCGTTGCATTGTTTATGTCATTATTCTCTCTACATAGTTGCTAGTGACGATATGATGTTGTGAGGTGAATATAATGTGTAAATGTTGAAAAAGTCTAACATTGCAATTATCTACAACGTAGAACAATATATCCCTAAAAATTTAACACCTTGATCATATTCCTTTCGTAGATGGATTGCTTCTCATTTCTTGAATGAACTTTTTTTTCTGAAGAGTTATTGAGATGAGGTCCTTTAACGACATCAACAAAAATTCTAGGCTTTTCTTCATGATGACCATTAGTGTCTCCTTGATAATTGGAGGAATCTCCTATATATCCAAGTCCATATTTATCATGTGATGGCCTTTGGAAGCTTAGTATGTTGTCCAAGGTTTGGGAACTCTTTAAATTCTTGTTGACCTTGCCAAAGTCTCTTTTTAAAGATACCACATGTGGCTCCAATTCTCCGCAAATATCTTCATTTTCCTTTAATTTGTTGCTCAATACTTATTCTATTATTTTATCTTCTTCCTTCTCATTTTTGAGAGAGATGATTTCCTGAGATAACTTTACATTCTTTTTCCCGAGTCTCTCATTTTCTTCTATGGCACTGATCAATAGTTCTTCCATAATTCCTTCTACTTCTTCTAGACTTCCTTCTTCTTCTTTTGGATTATATGTCTCATTTGTGAAGGCCATGAACAATAATTCACTACTTCCACCATATTCTTATTCTTCTTCAAAGTCATCATTGTCTTCCTTGGAGAATAAATTATTTTTCCTTGAACCTTTCCTCTTGAAGGTTCTTCTCTTATGTTTATATTATCCATCACTTTCATCTTTAAAATGACACTTTGTTGCATAATATCCTATTTTACCATATCTAAAGCAAATGAGAGGTAACTTGCCTTTGAGTTTGGATCCTTTATTCAACTTCCTAAAAAATTGTGCCATTTTAGTATTAGGATCACCTCTATTGAAATCACAATTATTTCCCTTTCTTGATGTCTAGGATGCTTTGAATGTAGCTTCCTTGTGAGTGGAATTTCATGACCTAATCTCATATGTTGTGATAATTCCATGAAGTTCATCCATTGATAAAGAGTCCAAATCTCTTAGTTCTTCAATGGCACAAACCTTTGAATCAAAATGATATGGAAGGGACCTCAAGACCTTTTAGACAATCAAATTTTCATTGATTTTTTCTCCTAGTCTTCAGAGAGTCGACTACCCCATATACTCGAAGAAAGTTAGTAGCAATATCTTATTCATAATTCATCTTGAGACTTTCAAACTACCTTCTAAATGTTTGAATATTTTCCTTTTTGACCTTGTTATCTCCTTCATAGATATTGACAATCTTGTCTTACATATCTTTAGCTATTTCAATACCCATAAATTTCGTGAATTCTGAATCTGACAAACCACTTGATATAGAATTCAAAGCCTTGTCATTTACCCCATATGCTTTCTTCATGTATGGGTCTTTTTTTAAAGGAGATAGGATTTTGTATCCATCTGTTGTTGGAAATATTGAGAGTAGGGTGAATTAGTATTTCCCTTAATTTCACAATTGGTTAGTTTATTAACATTTGGATCACTAAATAGACATGAAACAATAGATAGAAGGTTTGTCTCAATAAGTGCTTTGTTGTGTATAATGTACATACAAATTTACCAAATGAACTAGAAGGAAGTGCAAGACTCCCCCAGGGGTTTTACTAACAATGTCGGAAGGAATAAAATGCTCCCTGAATGAGTTTTGGCTCTCGTACCAAGGACAATGACCCAAGTACAATATGCTTTGCATCACAAACCGCTATATTTGATACCATTACGACTATTGTTGCCATTTTTTTCTGCTCTCACTTTGTTATTATTGCTACTCGAGAAGATCACTGTCACCACATGCTTGCAACTGATCCAAAAATGGATCCTGAATAAACCTCTAGACTCCATATAAGAGGTAAAAGGTGCCAAATGGTACAAATCCTTTGTAAATCAAAGGAAAATGAAATTCGCAGGCTGCTCTCGGATATAGCCCCATTACAAAGATCTTTTTGTTCTGAATCTACTGCAACCTAAATGGGCTAAAATGGGCTTGGGATGCAAAAGTTATCGCATGCAGAAGATGCCCAATTTCTTTGGAAAAAGAGGCAAATTTTCAAAAAATGGCCTAAAAGGCTTTATGAAGAAAATCACATTGGAGGAGGACCAAAGGCGGACTTAAGTGGGGAGCGAAGCCACCCCCGATTGTCGTTCCCCGACAAATCGTGTCGAAGGCGACACATGCATATAACATAAGGCGAGACCAAGGCCGATGTGATATCGTGATCGCTAATATTGGCAGATCACAATCGACGATGGCATAAGGCAAAGGACGGACCCCTGGGCTGAGCGACGTTGCGATCGCCGAAATCGGCAGATCAGCATCGGCGATGACATGGGACTTAAGGCGGGACCCTGGGCCGTGCGACTTGTGATAAAGCCGGACTCGATGGGTGTTATAGGCACAAATATATATATTTTGAAATCTGAAAAAGGGGTTTTTCCTATGTAAATTAGCATTTTCGTTAAATAAACGAAATACAAAGAAAGGATGCCTGAAGCAATAAAACGGACCTGAAGCAAATTTATAAGCCCGATTGCTATGATTTTGAGTTCCGTAACGGCGGATTTTGGGGGGGGCTCAAGCAGTAAATGGTTTTGGGCTGGCTCCGCCCAATCCCACTGACTGGTCAACATGTGGCTGGCGGATGAGGGAGGAAAACCGCCTTTTCGGGCAGGTAACCTCCATACTCCTAAGTTGCCTGAAATTGCATATGGACCGTTGGATCAAAGATCATTCAGATCAATGGTGTAGAGAGTGTCAGCAGCCAAAGGCAGACCCGATGTGGTTATAGGGTGGATGCAATAATTTTTCAAGTTCGATAAAAGGATTTTGTCAAGTTTTTGAGGGTTTTCCCGTGTATTTGGGATTTTTCCCAATAAGCCTATGCGATGCAATTTAACACCTAATGGCGGATCCGATAGGGATTTAGGAGCAATTGAAGGAAGTTTCACGTCTGGAATACACGTCCGATAGTGTGTTTTCCAGAAAATGCCTGTGTAATGTAATTTCCTCAATTCTTAGATTTACGCCTATGAAATGGCCCCGATTCTTTCTGTAAATTCTCCTGATCATCATGCCACGCTGCGGCAGGCGTTTTTACAGGAAATGATGGATTTTGAAGCCACAGAGCCAGATGGCAGTTGAACAAACAACGCGCAGGGAATCCAAAGAGCCACAAAAGGATGATTGCACACAAAGAAACAATTAGGGTAGCCAAAAAGCTAGAAGCTCACCTCAAAGGAGGCAGAGAGCTCAATTGAGAGCAAATTGAATGTTGAAAGTAGTTGCAAAGCCGAGAGGGTAGAGAGAGCCGAAGAGCTACTGCGCAGAGCTGCTGAGGGAGCCTTTGGGGACACTTGAAGTTCAAGTGAAAAGCCAGAGAGCTGAAGGTTGTAGAGGGCCAAGAAGCCAAAGCTGAAGAGCGAAAGCCAAAGCTGAAGAGCCAAAGCCAGAGCTAAGAGCCAAAGCTAGAGCTGAAGAGCCAGAGCGAGAGTCGAGAGTTATAAATCTGAGAGCTTCAAGAGCCAAGGATAAAATGGTGTCTAAACCCATCATTTCTATGTAAAATAGTGGAGTTGATCCAAGAGCTTGTCAAAAGGGCCTTGTCATAATCCCAAAGAGCCTAGTTGAATTGACTAGAGCTCACGGAGATGTAGCCCAAGAGTTTTGGGTGAACTCCTAATTAAATTGTTGTCTTATGTGTGTGTGTTTTTTGTTGCATTAGTATTTATTGTATGAATTTACATATTGGCATACATAGCATATTTTAAAGCACATAAACAGCCAACAATAAATATAAGCATACGCCTTTATTTCAAGCATATAATCAATTCCACATTGGTTAATCATAAGGACTTGGGAATATTTAAAACTTTGGAAGTGGGAGAGGTTCTTGTACATTAGACAAGAAGCCCAAGTGCCCCATTTTCAGATCAGGTGGTATCAAATCTTAAGTTTGGTTAACCACACCTTTAAGAAGGTTATATCAAAATGCTTGATTGACAAAGCAAAAATTGTTTGTCTAAAAGGTGTTTGAACAACAAGAGACTGATTGTATGTTTGTTTTGCAGACTGGCTATTTTCTGAGTTTGCAGAGGTAAAGGGAAAGCCACTGACAGCTCAGTCTGAGAATGAAAAATAGGAAGAAGGGTTGAAGGCATTCTTCTATCCCAAGGATATCAAGGCAGTCCTTAAAGCACAAGAGTTTTGTTGCAAAAGGTTGTTGAAATAAGCTCTTTATTAATCTTATTTGAAATTCTTTGTTCATTGGTATAATGACAACTTCCTCAAGTGTATCCTTGAATTCTTCCTTCTTCATCACAAGACTCTTTGATGGAGACTTGAAGCAAGACTTTTTTATCATGATGGACAAGGTGAGAGAAATGTATGAGGATGGAAAAAAGAGTGGCATACTTAGAGAGCAATTGAACTCCATGAAGGAAGAGAAGCAGATGCTTTCTGACAAATTGCAAGAAATGGAGAGGCCACTTCATATTGCAAATATGAACCTGAAGAGGATGCATGAGTTGGAGTCACAGCTATTTGTTTCCCAAGAAGCCTTGGTCAAGTATCAGCTTGAAGAAGAGGTAAACCATTCCAGTTTGTCTTCAAATTCTTCTAAGAATGCTTATATTGCTTCTTTTGAAAAACATACTAGAGGCATAGGTTCCAAGCTAATGTCCAAGATGGGCTATGAAGGAAAGGGCTTGGGAAAGCATGCATAAGGTATTGTTGAACCAATAATGGTTGAAGAAATGCCTAAGTATTTAGGTCTTGGCTATGGATAGTCTTATGGAGGGAGTTCCAAAGCTGCCATGAAGGCCATTGAAACAGCTCCAAGAAGGGGTTGCATTGCAGAGTATGAAGGTTGTATTCGAGAGGAATTCAATAGCTTGAAACATCAATTGTAGGATGCAGGTGTTCAGAGGCACACACTTGGACCAGAGAGTTGGGGAGACTCTAACAGCCTTGAAGATATTGATGGTGTTCCAAAGGGAGCCACTTCTTCATTTGCTTCACCTCCTCATGAAGGCAATAAAGGTGAAAGAGGCAAGTATAAATATGGTTCTAAACATTTTCCTTTTGATTTTTCAAAGCATGGTAAATTTCCACGTATGTATGGGAAAAGAATTGCATCTTCCTTTTGTGGTTTGGATAACCATAATGTTTATAGATGTTGGAAGAGAATGGCCACATACAGGAAACTTTTGAAGGAAAGGAAGCAAGAAGCCAAAGGTCCATTGGACAAGGAAAATGATGATGTCAATAGGATGCACATGCAGTGCACTTACTACCATAAGCAAGGAGATCTTGCTGCAAAATGTTGGACTCTGAATCCAACAACGCTTCCGCCAAAGCTGAAGAGAGTGGAAAGAGAAGATGGCAGAAAGAGAAGTGAAGATTCCATGAATGATGTGTCTCAGAATGATTCACATGATGACACTGATGTGCAGACAAAGATAGTACCTTTGAAAGGGATTGGTGAGGAATGGTTAGAGTTCTTATC
This sequence comes from Pinus taeda, assembly GCA_000404065.3. Classification (NCBI taxonomy): domain Eukaryota; kingdom Viridiplantae; phylum Streptophyta; class Pinopsida; order Pinales; family Pinaceae; genus Pinus; species Pinus taeda. The sequence continues at coordinate 10,515 of APFE030413068.1, forward strand.
CAATTAAGATTGCATGTCTATTGATGCATCTATTTGCATTTCTTTGTTAATGGAATGCAAGTTTCGGGATTTTACCAAGTAAGTGAATGGATAAGTTGAGCAAGAGAATCACTTTGTTGCTGCAACATTATATTTCATTTCAACTTCGAAAGTACAGTGTGCTTAAGTGAAAGTTGGAGAATGAAATGCATGCATAAGCTTGAGATGCATGAACACAGGGATGTTGATGATTTCCTTGTGTTTGAACATATATGTGTAATTAACTTGCAGGGTTGATTTCTTTGACATGCATGTGGTGCCATGTTGACTTGGAAGAAGTTAACTTGGTCTCCAAATGGAGATAATGATGAAGTGTTTCATCCTTGGAAAAAGAGTCCTAATGGTATTTTTCTATATGCTTGACTTGAAGGATCATTTGTTTAAAGGCATGTTTTATGGGCTTGTTCTCTAGTCCAATATTTGTATGCAGATGTAAGACATGGAGGTGTTCACAAGATGTGAAAATTTGTTTCTTTTGTTGAAGTAGGAGTTTAGGCCATCCAGTTGTTGTCTATGTTTCTGTTGTTGTTAACAGATGTTGCTGACAGCTTGTCCAACAGGTACAAATGAAAGTTTTGTGGAGCGAATGAAATTCACATTTGTTTGAGCCACCTTGGATCAATGATCAAGGCAAAGAAGTTCAAACCACCTTCTATGACCATTTCAGCAAAGGTGCTGCAAGAAAGCAAGGAGGAAGACAGTTCTTCCTTGGAAGACCAGCCCATCCAAGAAAGGAAGTGGTTAGAAACTTTGGTTCAGAGGCACTATGCAAGGTAAGTGTAGGGAGGCTGAGAGAAGAGGGTGAGTCACTCTCATTTACTGTTCAGATCAGTATATCAGTCTTTTGGAGACCAAAAGTTCTTTAGTGGGAAGGCATGATCCAAAAATGGATCCTGAATAAACCTCTAAGTCTAAAAGACTCCATATAAGAGGTAAAAGGTGCCAAATGGCACAAATCCTTTGTAAATCAGAGGAAAATGAAAGTCGCAGGCTGCTCTCGAAAATAGTCCCATTGCAAAGATCTTTTTCTTCTGAATATACTGCAACTTGAACAGGCTAAAATGGACTTGGGTTGCAGAAGTTATCGCATGCAGAAGATGCCCAGTTTCTTTGGAAAAAGAGGCAAATCTTCAAAAAATGGCCTAAAAGGTTTTATGAAGAAAATCGCATTGGAGGCAGGCCAAAGGTGGACTTAAGCAGGGAGCGAAGCCACCCCCAATTGTCGACCCCTGACAAATCGGGTCGGAGGCGGAACATGCATATAACATAAGGCGAGACCAGGGCCCATGCAATATCGCGATCACCAATATCAGCGGATCGCAATAGGTGACGGCATAAGGCAAAGGATGGACCCTCGGGCCGAGTGACGTTGCGATCGTCGAAATCGACAGATCAGCATCGATGATGACATGGGACTTAAGGCAAGACTCCGAGCTATGCAGGACCCCGGGCTGTGCGACTTGCGATAAAGCCAGACCTAACGGGTCTTATAGGCACGAATATATATATATTTTGAAATCCAAAAAAGGGGTTTTTCCTATGTAAATTGGCATTTTTGTTAAACAAATGAAATACAAAGAAATGACGCCCGAAGCGATAAAATAAACCTGAACGGGATTTATAAGCCCAATTGTTATGATTTTGAGTTCTGTAATGGTGGATTTTGGGCGAGCCTCAAGTAGTAAATGGTTTTGGCTGGCTCCGCCCAATCCCACTGACTGGTCGACACGTGGCTGGCAGAGGAGAGAGGAAAACCGCCTTTTTGGGTGGGTAACCTCGTACTCCTAAGCCGCCCAAAATTTCATAGGGACCATTGGATCAGAGATCTCGCAGATCAACGGTGTAGAATGTGTCAGCAGCCAAAGGCGGACCCGATGCGGTTATAGGGTGTATGTGATAAGTTTTCAAGTCCGATAAAAGGATTTTATCGGTTTTTTGAAGGTTTTCCCATGTATTTGGGATTTTGCCCAATAAGCCTGTGCAATGCTATTTAACACTTAATGGCGGACCCGATAGGGATTTAGGGGTGATTGAAGGAAGTTTCACATCCGGAATACACATCCGATAGTCTATTTTCCGGAAAATTTCTGTGTAATGTAATTTCCTCAATTCTTGGATTTACGCCTATGAAACGGCCCCAATTCTTTCTGTAAATGCTCCTGATCATCATGCCACGCTGCGGCAGGCATTTTTACAGGAAACAATGGATTTTGAAGCCACAGAGCCAGATGGAAATCAAATAGACAACACGCAGGGAAGCTAAAGAGCCACAGAAGGATGATTGCACACAAAGAAATGGCTGGGGTAGCCAAAAAGCCAGAAGCTCACCTCAAAGGAGGCAGAGAGCTCAATTGAGAGAAAGCTGAATGATGAAAGCAGTTGCAGAGCCAAGAGGGCAGAGAGAACCGAAGAGCTACTACGCAGATTAGTTAAGGGAGCCTTTGGGGTCACTTGAAGTTCAAGTGAAAAGCCAGAGAGTTGAAGGTTGCAGAGGGCCAAGAAGCCAGAGCCGAAGAGCCAAAGCCAAAGAGCCAGAGCCAGAGCTAAGAGCCAGAGCCAAAGCCAAATCTGAAGAGCCAGAGCGAGAGCCAAGAGCTTCAAGAGCCAGGGACAAAATGGTGTCTAAACCCATCGTTTCTATGTAAAACATTGGAGTTGAGCCAAGAGCTTGTAAAAAGGATCTTGCCATAATTCCAGAGAGCCTAGTTGAGTTGACTAGAGCTCACGGAGATGTAGCCCAAGAGTTTTGGGTGAAATCCTAATTAAATTGTTGTCTTATGTGTGTGTGTTATTTGTTGCATTAGTATTTATTGTATGTATTTACATATTGGCATACATAACAAATTTTAAAGCACATAAATAGCCAACAACAAATATAAGCATACACCTTTATTTCAAGCATATAATCAATTCCGCATTGGTTAATCATAAGGACTTGGGAATATTTAAAGCTTTGGAAGTGGGAGAGGTTCTTGTAAGTTAGACAAGAAGCCTAAGTGCCCCATGTTCAAATCAGCAACCTACAGCTTCTCACATGTTTCTATTGTTGCCACTACTGTTATTGCTGGCACTCATTGTTGTCACTGTCTTTCACAAGATCATTGTTATATACATGTCATACAATCTCACTATCATGTGTCATTGTCACAAGGTTTCATTATTTCATACATCATTCGATCATTTCCATATTATTTCATAAGGGTTACTTCCATTCAAGGGTGCATCATTGTTATATATCAATATCACTGTTAGGAATCTTTGTCAATCACTGCATCAAGGTCAAAAGGTTACTGTTATAAAGATATTATCAAAATATCATTGTCATCAAAGTGTTATCACCAAGTTCACTACCATATATTGTTCAGTCATTACTGCCATACCTTTCTATCATATATCATTCATTGCCATAAAAAAACACAACTCATTTCCATATGAAGGTTAATGTAACCTCCTCCTCCCACATTTACCTACTTTCAATAGCTTTCCCGAAGTAAACATGAGCTGAGGGTCACTATGATAAGACTCAACCTCCTATATGACCTTAAGGAAATGGAGTCAACAACTTAAGACCTTATTGACTTCCCTCAAGTGCTATAGGACCTCTAGGAGCAACCCAACCCCTCTAAGTGTCCAACCCCTGAGATAACTCTCTTTTTCATTGATCTAGAACCTCTTCTGCTCCCTTTCCAAGACATGCAAGTGAATGCAGCCCTACTAGTCGCACTAATAAGCCTACCAACATGCGACTGTCGACTTTTCGAGAAGGAAGAAACAAATAGTAGGGTTAGGCGGAGTCGACGAAAATAAGCACCAAACCCTAACCCTGAAAAGGAGAGAATTGAAGAGGAAATTCAAGGACAGAATGAGACAAAAGTACTAGAAGAGACATTTGAGGATGATACTCCACTCTCCCTATATTTTGAGAAATGTAAACAGAGAAATGAAAAGCAGAATCTCAGAAGAAAGAAAACCAACTCAAGCCTGAAATTACCTGAAGAAAAGAATAAAACAGAGGTTAGTAAAACAAAAAGACAAGACAGTGGAGGCTCAGATGTGAAATTGAGGAAAAGAAAAATAATTTCAAAACTTTCAAGTACACTATCACAAGAAACTATTGATATTGAAGAAGAAGGGTATAAAACACCACCTCACACAATCAATCCAACACGAAAAAAATCATAAATTGACCCAGTCCAGCAAGAGATTTATGATTATGTAGAAACCCTAGAACAAAGGGCACAACAGAAGGAACAATTTTCTCAATATGAAATGGATGAAACTTTAGCAACAAAACAAACTCTGGAGTAGGAACACAGAATTGAAGAACATCTAAAACAAGACATATCTAAGTTGGAGGTTCTTAACAAACACTTAACACAAGAAAGGGAAGCATCAAAAGTTTAGAATGAGATACTTAGAACCCAAAATGATAATATACTTCTACACCTCTGTCATTGGTAGATTAAGAAGAAGAAAATTAAGGTTCAAAACAAGTTTCTTAACAACATAATCAGAGGATTACAAAGCAGAATTTTGATGAAGAGACCAAGGACCACTCTCAAGATTAAGAAGAAGGAAAACACTAGCTTGGATGTGCTTTCACAAGCTTCAGAAATCTTACACTAAAGGAGAAAAGAAGAACCAGTTTTGAATTTTTGTTGCACAAGGACATGCAAAACCTTTGGTGTGGGGCGACGTTGAAGTATGGAATTGTTTCTTTCTTATTTTCCTTTTACCATCTCATTTCACCTTTTTGTCACCATTTATAGAAATCTCAGCATGCTCAAGGTCAAGTTCAACTCTTAAAAAGGTATTTATCATCCATAATTAGAATCTTTGTTTCTTAATGAATTATAACGAAAATATTCTTACAGTGACAAAATCATAAAAAATTTGCAACTAATATTGGTTTCCGCAACAATATTCATGGTTAGACAGGTTGTAGTACTTCAATAAAAGGGAGAAGACTACTTAGAGATGACAAATTTCCACCATATGGATGACCACCTATTAGCATAACTTGACAAGCTACGAGGATTGACAAATCTAAAAGTCAAATTCAGAGTCAAACTCTGAGAATAATGTGTAGCGGTCAAATAAAGGTAGCAAAGGAATAGAACGACATCAAGCGAGCACGTTGAAGATTTGTCCAGTTGTTACAATATGGATCGAGATGAATCTCCTATGGCTTTCTCTTTCAGTAGCAAGTCATAAAGAGATGAGTTTCAAAGTGATTTTTTTTCGTAGATGTCAAGTTAGCTCATTTCTTGTCGGCTTAAAACTCTTAAAAATCGTTTTATAAAGTTTGTATAAAGGTTGTAAGCCAAGACCTTAAAAAAAAGTTTGAATATTAAGTTTATAATTTTTTTATTGTGAAGATTGGCGATACTTTGTTCCAACTTAATATAATTACTATGTTTTCAATGTGTGCGTGAGATATCTTGTGATTGATAGCTGACCTACACTCACAAGAGGGCCCCCTGTCGAGCTGTGAGGTTTTGTGTATAGTTTTGTTTTGCATTTCTGACTTGTTTATAGCACTGTATCTTCTTCTACGAATTTGTTTCATCATAGGTACATTTTTATAATTGTAATTTTGATTGCAGAGTACTCATAAACAGGAAAACAATAAAAAGTTCTTATTCTTGAATGCATCTTCTTTCCAACACTTAAATGTTTCATAGCTTAATTTGAATTCTCAAATGATGATGAAATACTCTTTAGAGGTAAAATGTGCACACTAGTAATCATTCTAAAGTTATAAGTTTTCCATTTCTGCAAGTAGGAATTAGATCCTTTTTATTGCCATTTCTCTTTCATGCAATTAGTATAGAATTTTTGTATTGCAATTAAGTGTAGAAGTTTCTTTCTGCGAGATAGTGTAGAATGTTTTCAATTCTGGAAAATAGAACTAGAATGTTTTTCTTGAAATTGGTTTTCTAGCATTTCCTTTCGTGCCATTAGAAGTAAGTTTGAATTTCGCAATTTAGATATATTTTCAATTTATGCAAAATAGTGAATTTCAATTTGGTTAATTAGGATTTGATATAACTTTTAATTAAAATAAAGTGTGTGTAATTATTCTCTAAATTGCATTAAAACATTTGTCCATACTTAGGATTAATTTCATTTCTAGAATCAATCAATTCACAGAAAGAATCCTAGCATATGTAGTGCACATACATTTCATAAGTATACGAATATTGGTTGAAAATTAATGAAGTAATTTAAGAACAATTAAATTACCCAACATTTTGGTGTCGTTGCCGGGGAGGTGTATATAAGATTCTATTTCTGATTTGCTAATCAAATTAGGTACATTCAACTTTTTAGATGCATAATTAAAACATGGTAAAAATCATTTATGCAAAGAGAAAGGGATTCTAGGGGTAGATTTGGAAGTAGAGGTAGAAGTTCAATTCCAACATCACCACTCACCCCTGCTAGATCGTGCAGTGCCACACCATCCACTCATACTCGCATTCCATCACTAGCAAGTAGACATAGATTTCCTGAGGTTCATAGATATCAAATCTAACCAAAAGATTCACCAAATTCCTCTACCAAAGTTGTAGTTGAAGAACCTACATCCCCAACAGAAGGAGTAATTTTCCTATCTTCAATAGGAGAACAACTTCAAGTACAAGAACTAGAGATTCCTAGTGAAGAAGAAGAAGAAGAATGGTATTATAACATACCATTAGTAGAGGAACTAGAAGAAGAGCTAGAAAATCCTATTATAGAACCTTGCATTAGCTCTAAAGAATCTACAATGGCAAGGGAAGCAGAAGGAGAAGTGCGTAATGTAGATGGTGAATTTAGGATTGGAGGTGGAAGAGGCAGAGAAGGAAATAGAGGAGAAGGTGGAGGTCGAGGTGGTAGGGGAGAACTAGATCCTTATGGATTTCCCATATTTGATGAAGATGCCACAACCACAATGAAGAACATCTCACCCTCCATCCTTCCTAATTTCCATGGTTTGAGAAATGAGGACCCTGAAACATTTCTTTTTGAGTTTGAGGTTTTATGTAGAAATTATGACTACTTACATGATCCTCAAAAGTTAAAATTATTCCCAGCAAATCTTAAAGATGGAGCACTTAAATGGTTCATGTGATTAGGAACACATGCGATTAGAACATGGGAAGAAAAGAAAAATGTGTTCTTAGGAAAATATAAGGATTATTGCATGCCCCATAACTTTATAGATGAAGTCTTTAAGATGATGCAAAAAGAGGATGGAAGCTTTGAAGATCTAGTTGAAATATTTGCTTACAACATCAAAATGGATAAGATGTATAATTTGGATGATGACACACTAAAATATCTTTTGTTAAAATCCATCAGAGATGAATGGATTGATCTTCTTAATTTAATGGGCAATGGAGATGTTTCAAAACTTTCATTTGGAGAGATTTTTGATTTATGTAAACATATTTCAAGGGGTAAGGCTAGAACTGGCAAAAAATACAAGAGATTATGTGATGTCCAGAATTAATAAATCTCATCTGGAACAGTAAGTAGAGCTGAAATAGGAAATTTGCTTGATAATTTCAAAACAAATATCTTAGGGAGTCTTAGTGAACAACTAGATACCCTTAAGATACAAAACAAGCAAAAAATCGAGAATGTTGCATTATCTATTTTTTGTCCCAAGTGTAGGAAGAAACATGCCTTAAGAGAATTCCCCCTTAATAGTATAGAAATTTGTGTCATATGTGCTGAAAATCCTAACACGAAGGAATGCCCTTTGATACCTGGTCTTAAAGTTGTTTTCCAAGATGAAGTTGGAACAAGCCAAGCTGAATCTCTTTCTTTTATTGATAAAAGACCATGGAAAAATCAACAATCAAACATGACTCCAAGTTTCAATACTCAATCATATGCACAACCACAGAACAATTATATTGCACCCATGCCATGGAAACCTTGGCCCCCGTAATCTCAAAATCCATCTTGGGCACAACATTAGTAAAATCCTTATGGCAAATATCCTCAATTCCAACAACCTTATCCTTCTTTTCCATCATAATGTTATCCTCCTCTACCAACTTAACCATCTCAATTTCAAAATCCAAATCAACAACTTTCATTACCATTTCCTCAAAAACCCAATCAACTACCTGCCCAACCACTTCCAAATCCAAACAATAAAAATCAACAATCTATTTATAATGTTAAAGGACAAAATTTTCAAGCTTGTATGATTACCCCATTAGGTCTAAATGATGTTCAACTTAGATCTGGTAGGTTTTTGCAAAAGAAGTCACCGACAACCTCCATCCAAAAATCTAAAGAGGATGAAGTTCATGAGAAATATGAAAATCTTGATCAAGAAAATATTCCTCTAAAGGAAGATGTTCCTATGCCATAAAATGATGAGAAAATAAAGCAAGCTCCTACAGTTCCTCTAGTAGAACAACCTTCTGTTTCTTTGCAAGATCCACCTTTTCCTGAAAGGCTCAAAATTTATAAAGGAATAGAAAGGAAAATTGTTTTACCATATTATGATATGCTAGATGAACTTAAGAATATTTGCATTAAAATTCATTTATTGCAAGCTATAAAGGAAATACCAATATTTGCAAAAAATATTAAGGAGCTCTGCATTAGAAAACCAGGAATAAAGAGAAAGTATGTTAAAAAAATCCAATTGGTAGGAAAAATTATTGATATCATGATCAAAAAAAAAAAAAAACTATTGTTCAAAAATATCTAGATCCCAATAGTCCCATTGTGAAAATCCATGTCAATGGTATTGAATTCCAAACACTTTAATTTATCTAGGAGTAGCCATCAATATCATGAGTAAACAAACAATGGAACAACTTAAGCTTCCTAATATTCAATATATTGTTACATTATTACAATTAGCAGATAGATCTGTTATCAAACCAGATGGAGTATTATAAGATGTGTCTGTTTCTCTATATTCTTACGAATATCCTGTAGAATTCGTGATTTTAACCCCAATGAATAATTTAGGAGGCCATCCATTAAACCTTGGTAGACCTTAGCTAGCTACACCTAATGCATTCATAAGTTGTAGATCTAGTGATATGTATATCTCTGATGATAGTTCCACTAAGAAAATTACATTGTATCCTCCTGCAAAAACAATAACTGAAGTAGAAAGTGAAGATTTGGATAAATGATGATAATGAATACTTTACTTATTTGCAACTAGTTTATACTCTTTCACAATTAGATGAAGAAGGTCAATTGGTAAATTTAATGAATAATAATGATTATTCTTCATACTGTGAGCAAGATCAATGAATTAAAGAACAATGCAATATTGAATGTCTATCATCTCACCAAATGGCTTTACATTCTATGGAAAAGTTTGGCAATTTTCAAGTAGAAAGTTTTGCAGATAAAACATTAAATATTAATAAATAATTTCGAATAATTTCAAAAGAGAAAATTGATACAAATGCTACGAAAACACTCTTTTGCTTATGCATGGTGGTACATTGACATGAAACAGATTGATCATAAAACTTGAAGGTATCATATTTATAATCAAGAAAATGCCAAACCATTTAGACAACCTCAGAGAAGGATGAATCCCAATCTGAGAGACATTGTTAAGGAGGAATTACAAATGTTATTTAATGTAAACTTCATCTCTCCAATATCAGATAGTCAATGAGTGTCACCTTTAGTGATTGTTCCTAAGAAAAATGGAAAATGGAGAGTGTGTATTGACTATAGGGAATTAAACAAAACTACTTCGAAAGAGCATTTCCACTACCTTTTATAGATCAAGTATTAGATACATTGGTAGGAAAGAAGTATTTTTCATTTTTAGATGGATTTAGTGGGTATAACCAAATCCAACTAGCACCAGAAGATCAAGATAAAAACTACTTTTACATGTCCATGGGAAACATGTGCCTATAGGGTTCTTCCCTTTGGATTATGTAATGCACCTACCACATTTCATAGAGCAGGCTTAGGTATCTTTTGTGATCTAATTCATGACTTTGTGGAAGGATACATGGATGACTTTATTGTATATGGTGATACTTTTGAACAAGCTATTGAAAAAAAAAAAAAAAATATTAGATGTAAAGAGATAAACCTTCCATTAAGCCATGAGAAATGTTTTATGATGTTCAATGAAGGGATTGTTTTAGGCCACCATATTTCAAGTGATGGAATTAAAGTGGTTACATCTAGTAGAAATAATTTCTAAATTTTCAATTCTTGTTTGTCAAAGAGATGCTAGAAGTTTTCTCAAATTTACTGGATATTATAGAAGATTCATAGAAAATTTCACAAAAATAGCCTCTCCACTTTTCAAAATCCTTACAAAAGATTATGAATTTGTTTGGAATTCTGATTGCCAAAAAGCATTTAAGGCATTGAAACAAAAGATTATTGAAGCACCAATTTTAAGAGGACCTAATTGGGCTCTTCCTTTCCATATTTCTATTGATGCTTCAAATACAGCTCTAGGAGCTGTGTTGGGACAAAAATATTACCTCCTTATGCTATCTATTATACAAGAAAAAATTTGATGATAGTAGAGTTAAATTACACTATAACAAAAAAGGAGTTTTTAGCTGTTGTGCATGCCATTAATAAATTTCGTCATTATATCATTGGTTATGAAACTTTCATTCATACAGATAATTTTTCCATTATTAGCCCGATAGGCATTCCTTTGAATGAGTTTACTCGTCTACCTTTTGATTCTCTTATTGACATCTGGCGTCCAACTGGCATCTAGTTTAATTGACATCTGGCATATGTTCTTGGACTATTCCTCCCTCACCAAAATTGCTTTCTGATTTCCGTTGTTCCTACTTTCCGCTTTCTGCTCTTCCACTGCTCTTCCACGACCTGCTGCAATAATGTTTCTGGGCTCTTCCACGACCTGCTGCAATAATGTTTCTAGTTTCTGCTGTGCACGACCTGCCTTGCTACCTAACGATGAATTTAGATCTCGCTTATTCAATGATGATTCACTATTCTGCTTTATAGCTCGATCCTGCTATACCCTGTTTACAGCTCAATTCTGTTATGCCCTGTTTACAGCTCCGTTGTTCCGTTCATAAGTTGTTCGTTCAAATGCCCAAAGTTCTTCTATTCAAAGTTCAGTGGTTAGTGCTCTGAAGACTGGCTTTTCTAATCCCATTCTCTCTCATTTTTCTTACACCGTTATAATCTCAGTCTAGTGTTTTATTGTGGGTTTTTTATGGCAGGTACAGGTTAAATCAGTTTTCTGCGTCGAATAAATCAGTTTTCTGCCTCGAATCTGTAAGGCTTGCAGGTACCAGTGTAGCCCATTTTCCTAGTTGTATTAAGTTCTTTCTTGGCTTAATGACCAATAGCACACTAGATATGGTTTGTTGCCTAGCAGCGGAATCAAAATCTTGTTTTTATCATTTTCGATATGTGGCTCGAGGGCGGAAAATAGTGAGGGGCATGCATATTCATACTAGAGTAAAATCAGCTAATCTAAAATGTCATAACATGATCAGTTGTATGCTTTGGAAGTAGCAGTAATCCCTCTAAGTGACCTCTACGCAGCATCTGCACTCTGAATATTAACGGTATTTAAATTTTCATTAAAACCTCTGAACCTACTACTGTCGATGGTGACGATGAAGAGCTTGCTTTCCTAGAGGTCGTTCAAAGGGTTTTTGTCTCGGTTCGGTATTGAAAACCTTTGTCTATGTTCAATTTTTTCATCTTCCTCATCTTTTAATAAAGAATTCAATGGTGATTACATGTATAGAAGCGACATCGACACTCGGAATCTTAACGGTATTGAAATTTTCAGTAATTTTTTCTGAAGTTACCTAAACACGATTAGGGTTTTGCCCATTTCTATTTTAGAACCTGTAAGAGTCGATGTGGTGCGAAAAATTTAGAGGTTTATAATAAAACTGTATCTTCTAAGTTATTTTGTAACTAATTTTTCCTGGAATTCAAATGTTGAAATATTAAGGTCAAGTTCTATGCATTTTGCCCAAAACTGATAGCTTGAAAAGAGTCAATGTGGTGCAAAAAATTTACAGGTCTATAATAAAACTGTATCTCCTGAGTTATTTTGTAACTGATTTTCCCTGGAATTCAAATGTTGAAATATTAAGGTCAAGTTCTGTGCATTTTTCCCAAAACTGGTAGCTTGAAAAGTCTGCAGAAATGTTTTTGGGGTCAATTCATAGAACAGGGGTACTATAGTTAAGGTGAAATTATAACTGGGGAGGGTTTCTCTATGTGAGGTATTGTTGGTCAAATTTGTAGTTTGAAGGGTTTCTCAATGTGGGTATTAAACTTGAATTAATTTTTATTGGGCTGAGAATTTCTCAATGCGGGCATTAAACTTGAATAATTTTTTTTATTAGGCAGAGGATTTCTCAATGCGGGCATTAAACTTAAATCATTTTTTTATTGGGCGGCGGGTTTCTTCATTCGGGGTACTGAAATTTAGATGTATTTCTTTAATTGATAGGTGTTTGGGGGTAAATTTTTTTGTTGGTAGGAGGGTTTGGAATTGATAAATAGAAGGATGACGATGTTGTAATTAATATCAAAACCCTACTGGTGTGTAGGCAAATGTCATTCTTCATTTGAAGAATTGATTGAATACCAAGCAAAAGGTAGAAGGATAGCTCCTGGTTTTCGAATTATGATTGTGAATAATTTGCTCGCGTTTTTTTAACTATTACATACTCACAAAGCAATTTTTCCTATGTTTAAGTCATGAAGTGGTTTATTGAGAGAGTTCCATGAGCTCTTGCCCCATAAAGGAACTGATTTTTCTTGGAGGCCGAGAAGATAGTTAATCGAGGTTAAAATGTCGTCTGCACAAAACTTACTGAGGTTGAAAGATGCTTTCCAAGGAAATTTCCAAATAAATTAGAAACACCCAGAACATCAAAAGTCTGCGAGGGGTTTACTCAAAGGAGGCCATCAGTGGCCAAATATCTCATTTTCCTATTCTTTTGGCAGATATAATTTATCATCAATTGCTATATTGTGCAATTTGGGTTGTTTCAATCAATCAAATAGATGGTTTGATCAGACATTTGATCACAAAAATACAAGTTCTATGTCAGGAATTCTTTCCCAGACGTTTTCAATCCCCTCATTCCATGGTCCTTCATGACAAGTTTGCTTTCTTAGAGGTTGTTCAAAGAGTTTTTGTATCAATTATGTATTGAAACCCTTGGTGTCTATGTTCCATTTTTTCATTTTCCTGGTCTTTTAAGAAATAACTCAATGGTGATTACATGCAAATTGATGAGGAAATACGCTAGTGTTAATTTAGTTGTTTCCCAGTAAAAGGGACAAGGTATGTGGAGAACGGAGGGATTCTAAGGTGAAAACTGAGAGGAGATAATTCCAAATGTGCAGAATATATACCGTCTACCTGAATATTATTGAAATACATTTTTTAGTGGGTTTTACGTTGTGTAAGAAAATACATCCTCTATCGCATTCGCTTGGGTTTATTCTGAGTATTTTGTTTTACCAAATGTGCAGAATATATACCTTCTGCCTGAATGTTATTGAAACACAATTTTTAATGGGTTTTACGTTGTGTAAGAAACATGTGGATTTTTCCTACAAGGATCGCATATCATGTGTGAATAGCATATTGCTAAAAGGATCAATATTAGGTATGGCTGGGAAATGTTTCTATGTCATACATGTCTTTAAGGTACTATAAAAGGTGTCCTCGACCATACCCTGATCATTTCCGAGATTTTCCCATTTGCAGACTATAAGGATCTTTGAGTCACTTGAGCTATTTCCAAATTTGCACAATATGTACCTTGTCGTTGAATGTTATTAACAAACATTTTGTCAATCTGGTCTAGCTTGGGTGGTTAATATGAGAGGTTGTTCTCCTCCCCATCTAGGTTGGATTTCTGCTTGTGACATGCTTACCCCTTTTGGGGGTTTTCTGTCTTTGGAAGGAGTCATATTAGGTGGACGTGTCTAGGTACTAAGAGGATGCATAGCTTATGCAGAGCAAGATAACAAATGTAGATCAAGGGAGGGAAATTCATATTATGTTTATGGGTTGAGTTCCTTTATGAACAATGAACCAAATTGGGAAACTCGTGATTGCATTAAGCAAGGCTTGAGTGGAGTAGTGACAGAGGGCATCCCATGTTGTAGACCAATGTAGCTTCTGGAGGTGGGGGTATTGTGGGAAAAAACAAGTGAGTCCAAATTAATATCGCATGGATCTTTTGATGAACTAGTAGTTGTACCTAAGCTATCCTTAAATGACAACACCTACAAGTCATTACCAACTCCCATGTGTTATGATGCTAATAAATAACTTATAGCCTTATCTGTTACAAAAATGCTTCTCCACCAACAAAAGGAGCATTCTACATCTACAAGTGAATGGATTTATTTGGATTTCCATCACTCATAGTGAGGGGCCTGCAACAATCATAGTTGTTTTCCTCTTCAGAAAAATATACAAGATGAAGACAATTGCAAATTGATTAATTTTACAAATCCTTCTTTGAAAGTGACTTCAATTTTTTTGAATATAATGGAGTATTTTGATAAGCACCAGGATAATCAGCCTGAAAATAATGGTCCAGAGCTCTCCGAAAGTGTTGGTATATCAGATATTCCAAGGTTCAAGTCTGAGACTATTCTGGGTGGGGTACCTTACAACATTGACATGAAAACACAAGATAATCTGCAAAATTCACTTCATTCAAGAACTAGGAAGGTCTCTTTATTGTTCAACTCTATGTTTGTATCCAGTGATCTGTCATTTTACTTGAATGTGAAAAGATGTTCTGTAAGATGTGGAGATCCTTCAGCAAAAGAAATAAGTAGCATGCAAAGTTCCTTGCATACTGATCTCAATGAATTCTCAAATACTATTTCATCCGATTATTATTGTCAAAAGAACATGATACAACTTCATCATATTGAGATGTCCAAATCTGTCATAGACATTATTGATTGCATTCAAACGGATTATGAAATGGTTTATGAGTTAGATAATGAGCTAAAAAGAATAGTAGATACATTTCCAAACCTGAAAAAGCTTTGTATTCTACATGTTAATCAAGTAGATCTAATGAGTTTGATCAAGGACAAGGTTTTGTTGAGATTTTCTGTTTGGAGTAAGATAGGCAAAATCTCAGTTGATGACAACAATAGGAATCAGTTCCTAGATTAGCTCC